>JAYMTF010001143.1:0-25920 GCA_036897485.1 Pelargonium nanum | reverse complement strand
CTAGCCATGTCGGGTCTCGAGATAGGATCCGGGGTGCCAACCTTGAATGGTGTGTGAGTTTGGACGATTAGGGGTATTCGTAGATTTAATTTCTTTTACTGTTTTGTTAGTAGTTTGATTTGGAGTGCTTTAGTTCATGTTTTATTAGGTTGGTTTGTGTTAGGTGCAGTTAGTTTATTTCGGTTTTCTGTTTTAGTGTTTTGGGTTAATGGTAGGCTAGTTTTGAATCAAAAAACGGGCTGTGTCTCGTGGTTTAAGGGATCAGGAAGGCAGGGAAGGGTAGTTTTCTACCATTGCTCTGTTCTGGGTCTGGTCTCAGTCTTGTATGTATGGGGTCTCTTGTATGTACCAAGGCAATTGAGCATGATTTAATAATATAAGGTGTTTCCATTAAAAAAAAAACTAACATGTTCGAAATAAAATCATTGAGGCCTCAATGGACCAACTCATTTTTAAATTATTTATAGATCAATGATTTTTTTTTTTTTGATGAGCGATGGTACAACAAGCCTACAAATGCCTGTGTTTCTCACCCCCTAGTGGGTGCGTCACCCGAGTTAGTTGTTAGCTCTCCCCTTAAACCCATAAATCCCATCCCATACCGTCGACAAGGAGGCTTGAACCTGAGACCTCAAAGGAAATTCAAAACGCATCAACCGCTTGGCCCAACATGGCTTGGTATATAGATCAATGATTTTAACGCGGTTTCACGTGAATGTAGATGCTTGGATGAACTTGTGCTTATTTTAATACATGTACAAGGTAGTAATCAATTACTACTAAATTATATGTGTATCCCAAACAGTTGACAATGTCATATTAATATTGATTTATGGCATTTGGTAGTTGGACCAAACTTAGTAACTGTAATTTGCAGTTTTTGCCTTCAAATCATATGTGATGATGCATTTCATGAATCATTTTTAATAGAAAATTGATGATCAAGTGATAGAGCTCAACTACCCATAGGAAGCTTTTCTTTAATTCAACAAGGGTTGAAATTATATCATGTTTGTGGTGATTTTTTCTATTGATTCATAAATGAAAGTTCAAAAGTGGAAAATTATGAAACTATGTAACATCACCCCCAACAAAAGTGAACTAAAAGTGGCCAATAAATGTAGGACTTGCAACTCTTTTACACACAAGAAAGAAACAATTAAACGGAGTATAAATAATAGGTAAAAGACACAATTTGATCTCCGAACTTTCTTGTTTTGACTCAATTTGGTCCCTAAACTTTGTTTAACCAAAATTAGTCCTTGAACTTTCACATTTTGACTCAATTTGGTCCCTGAACTTTGTTTTGACCCAAAATGGTCCCTGAACTTTCAAATATTGACCCAATTTGGTCCTTGAACTTTTGATTTAAGCTCTAAAGGCAAAGACCATTTTGGGTCAATATGTGAAAGTTCATGGACCAGTTTGGGTCAGAACAAAGTTCAAGAATCAAATTGAGTCAAAACACCAAAGATCGGGAACCAAATTGGATATTTTACCTAAATAATATAAGCAACCTTTTAGTGGCTGAAACTCAGTTAATTCTAGGAGAATCTATCATTTCATGAATTATCAATCATTTGTTTATGCTGTGGTTATTTTTTTTGAAACCCACAAGACTCGCTGTCCAACCCCGCTCAGACTTGCACAATCTAAAAATCGAATTCTCAATTCTACCTGCTTGTCTTTTCTACTTGCAACTAAGGTGACATGTAACGACACATGGAATATTATATGAACGAAGAAACTCGAATTTTACAACATGCAAAACTAAAGCTATAGATTAATACATATAGTACATACACCCCCATATGATGGACAATCAGAAATAGCATTCTAATGCTTCCAAGTTCCAAAATCTTAGTCTCACAAGTCTTAAACCCACACCACACAAAACACATAAGAAACACATCAATTCTAAACATAACAAAGGCCAATATCTATATGTGTATTCAAACACAATGGCCCATCATTAACATCTTCTTCTTCTTTTTTCTTAGGGTATACCAATGATGGGAATAAAAGGAATGTAGAAGCTTGCTGGTGCCAAGCCCCACTCTGGTGGCACGGGAAGACCAAGAACCTCGGACGAATCAAACATGTTTGTGTTCGTGTTCTTGCTCTTGTTCTCGCAGTTCGCGTCTTTCCCGTTTACAGAGCAAGTGGTGGAGAAGGCAAGAGGGGTGGAGATGGTGTAGGAGTTGGAGTCTGTGGCCTTGACAACACTAGACATCATGTTCGTGTTTGTGGCATATATTTGGGTTGGACCTCCGAAAAGCTTTGCGTTGCACTTCTTCGGAGAAGAAGTTTGAGAATTCGGGTTTGCGTCTGAGGGGAGATCGACTTGGAAGATGCCATCTTCTTCGGTGGTTGCTAGAGTCAGCTTCTTCACTTTATCACACTTGACGAGAATTTTGATGCCTAGAACACAAGAAAAGACGACAAAATTACTCAAATCAGTTGCAATTTCCATAAGAGCAGTTTCAGATACTATGTTTCATTTGCAATTCCACAAAAGGGTAATTTTTTAATTTAAGACAATTTCACACGTAACTCGCATATGATCAAACCATCATAATATTACGTAATTATGTTAATTATGACTAACAGAATGGTCCGGTGAAAGTCCACGATAGTTACAAAAGAGAAAAAAAAGAGTTCTAGGCAAAGGGAAAAAGAGACATAGTTCAAGTGAGGTATATGAAATATTCTCGTGTCCATATATGTATGTTACGGGCACGATGAGAGTTACAACCAAAGCAACTGTAACAAGTGACTCGCACATGATCAAACTAACATGTTATCGAGATAATTGCAACCAAGAAAATGGTTCAGCAAAAATTCAGCCTATCTATTTGTCGTGAAAAAAAGTTGTGTGTGTGCAATTGCCTCATGAACATATATGTATATGTTATGGACACGACGAGAGTTAAAACCGAACCGACCTGATAGGTCATAGTGCTGAGGGCAATCGAGGCAAGAGACCTTGCCCTTCAGAACTTGCTGGCATGCCGAGAGGCCAATTCCTGCAAGAGCCAACACAAAGAAGACAACGAATTTAAGAAACGCCATGGAAGCAAGCAATGATCAAGTGAATATGCGAATGAGAGTGAGGAGAAACATATGGAAATTGCAGCTTATAAATATGGGAGCTATAAGAGAATCGGCTATTAAATGATCCGTCCCAAACCTGTCATTAGTGGTTGGGATTGGAGTTATTTTAATGAATCTCTCATTTACTTTCTTTTTTTCCATTGTCTATGGCTCTACAAGAACATAGATATACTGCTGGATAAGTCTTATTTGGCATCAGTTTGAAATTTCACAGGTATTGCTAATAAAGGGCTAGTTTTAAACTTTTAGTCCATGGCAATGTGGGACCTACCAATCACGGATGTTTCAACGGTCCAAAACCAGATCGGAACTGGACCGGACCGGAATTGACCGGATTGGCGATTGGCACACCAGACTGCCATGACTGAATTTGCAAAAAGTAAAAAAATACAAATATTTTGCAAACCAGACTGAAATATAACAAATTGTAATCCGAATACCAGACCAGAATGAAAAATAATGAAGAGAATTTGGATCTAAACTCGTAAAAACAAAATTTTATAAAATTTCGAAGAGAAAAAAGTTAATAAAAAAATCGGTCCAGAGTCCAGACAAAATTTGGATCAGAACCAGACAATACCTAATAGGTCCAATCCGGGCCCATTTGTAATTAGTAAACAACCCTACTTGTAAGGACAAAATGTACATATTTACAGGCACCACAAAAATATGTACTTCACTGTGCATCTATCACCACTTTCAATTCCACAGCATATCCAACATGTAGATAAATGTTACAATCAATAGTGTAAAACTTATACAAATACTGACAGACAGTTCAATTAATTACCTTATTACCCTTTTGATGATGATGTTTCACTCCTGTCTTGTGCAAATTTATGTGCAGTTTCTATTCCGGTATTTCCTGGTGTTCCGGCTTCTGCACAATTCTTTTGTATTTATCCCAAAACAACTAGTTCAGCAGTTATAGAAATCAATGCCCATATTAAAAGATCAGTAAAAATCTACAGATCGAATATTCAATCATTGATAGCAGCAGATAGCTAATGTTTCAAACATTAATCGCGCCGTGTGATGGTAGGTGATGGGTACTATAATTAGAGTGGCAAGTGACAATAATAGAATATGAAATAGAAAGATTGTATAAACTATTGAAGAAAACAAAGATTAGGTACAAGTACGATTCATATGGCCTAACTCCCAACTACAATGGCAGCTCTATAAAGGGTTTAAACATGCGCCTTGAAGTTAGCTTAAAGTAAATAAGCGAACAAATAGAAGTCCAAATCTCACCACAAAATATTTTCTCATCTCAATTAGGCTTGAAAGGAATGATAAGGAACTGGGTTTGAAAGTTGAAACGTACCTTCTTTTTTTATCAAACCCTAGATATTGCGTACCTCTCTTCAGTTGCATCAAGTGTCTGCAAGGGTATTTGCTCAGCCAAAAGCCACAGATCTGCAGTAATAATCAATTTATATGCACAAAACTGAATGCTTAATTGCAACTTCCATGTGGCCTAACAATACATTACTGGGCAAATCCCAGAATTTTCCTTTCAACTAAACACTTACTATGAAACCACAAAAGATACGGGGATAGTTATAATTCCTTATTTTTTGATATAGATTTATTTCTCAAAGAAGAACAAAGGCAGCGTTTGGATTAAAACCATTTTCATGACCAAAAATTTGCAATCCAAACAAGAAGAATGAGAATCTCATTCCCGTTTTCATTATCTATTTCTATTCCTGAACAAAAATTATAATCCAAACGCTGCCTAATAAGATTAGTATCAAACTATTACATAACAATTAGGTGCTTACACCCTGTTTTTATGCTGGTGAAGAAGGGAATTTGGAGCATCTTCTCCACCAAAGCGAAAAAAAAAACTCGTATCAAGCAAAATTTGACAAATCAACCTCCATAATGACAACTAGGTCTTAACATCAGCAAGGCATCACTGTTCGGAAAGGTAATTTAACAATCAATAGTACTATAAAATTGGACTGAAACTCATCTTAATATTCACAGTAATATCTCATAAGCCTTTCATAGAGTCACCCCTAAGAATAAGAATAAGAATATGCATGATAATAACCCAAAATTTTGAAGGAAAATGCAGATGGTGAGGAAATGAATAACCCAGCCACAAGCATAATATGATAATAATTTCAACTCAAACGCATAGTTGTCACAATTTTTACACGGTAACATTTACCAAGTCAAAAATTGTGATCAAATATTATTTATGCAAGTGTTTCTGCCAAACTAAACTGAATCATGTAAGAGTTGATATGGAAACTGAGCACAACTCAGAATCTAGAAAGAAAAAAAGAAGTCAAGGCTATGGCATAACAGATATACCACGGAAAGCACGTGTAAATGCCTATATAGAGAGGAATACTAAAAAAGAAACAATATTAGCATGTTCGTACTCCTATTAGTTGTCAATACAAAATGTTTAGAACAGTCATAAACCGCAATTATTGTCAGCTTTACTTTTCTTTTGCCAAATTGCAAATGATGATTTAATAAGACTTTTAGTCCCAAAAAACAATTTTTTTTCTTCTCCAAATTATTCCGTTTAAGGGGGTGATGATGAAGATGTAAAACCTTGAAGCTCCAGTAAAATTAATAAATTATACTGTTTCAACTACACCAAGAGATTTGTATACCTAAAAAAATACATCCTACCAATATTCTAAAATGATGAAAAAAGATCCCAAAAAACACCAAAATTGGAAGTATTGACTATTGGCTGTGTATGCCAACTGACTGAATGCACACTTCTAACAACAAAGAACTACCTTTTGATCAGTTTGAAACTCAAAAACCAGCTTGAGTTCAGAGAGGACCCTTGTGAAACTTCAATAATGGTCTACTTGCAAAAGCTTGAGCTTCCTCTATTAGAAGGTCAACCTTATTAGTAGTAAGATTTGGCTTCCACCATTACAAGTATCTTATTCACTTCATATTCATACTTCTTCAATGTGGGTTTTCTATAACCACATCTACCACCCTTCCTATGCTTAGTTTAGCAGTACACAAATCTACAATGATTCCCTAGAAAAAAGGTCATTCAAGCAGTAGGAGGGAGATTTATTTTATGAAAAGAGCATTGACTTGGAAGTTTTAAACATATACTCCCTCCATCCCAAAATAAGCGTCAATTTTCTTATGTGTATAAATTAAGGTTAAGTCATATAGAATTGTACATTCCCCCTAATAACCCTGTTACACTTGTTGTAACAAACTCAAGGGGTTCTATGTAACTTATCTTAGGGACATTATTAATCATTAATGCATAACTAATATCCTCAAAAAGAAAGTGGGCACTCATTTCAGCATGGAGGGAATATTTACTTGCAGTATCAGAAGATATGTTTACTTGAGCTTCACAGTTGGAATCACAAGTCACGGCATATTCAGAGATGAATGAATACACTGCATTTTATCAGTAAGGCCTAGAAGCATGAATATATGAGAAAATGACATGCCGCCCTTTCCACAACCCAAATCATGTTGGGTCTCTATGGCAAGTTCTACTACAGTACTAATTTACAAAAGCCCAATAAAGGTTGTTATGACCTCTTATACTCCATACTCTTCAACTAGCAGAATGTCCCACAGCACATGCACTATCTTCACCTCAACTTATTTACTATACAAGTACACACTACCAACTTTCATCAGAGTTCATAGAGTACTATTGTACTGCAACATAGTGTCAGACACAGCTAGGTGAAACAAATAGTCTATGCTGGAAGCCCTCTAGTCACTATCGCTGTCATTACTCATTACAGCACATTTCTATACAACTTTGAAAGCAAGTTATGATTTGTCTAACGTATATTGCATGCACATTTCTCATATCATCGTCGTTACACATTACTAACGGCACATTTCTACACAACTTGGAAAGCATGATAGAATTTGCCTAACATATGGTCTGCACTTTTCTAGAAAAAAATGTTGTGAACACTTTAACTTGACCTCAACTACTCTCTGAATGAAACAAAGCGAAACTAGATTTTATTATATTGAACATTGTTTTGGTCTCCATTTAAAAATTGAGTCAAATAGTTTAACAACAAATTGAATCCGCATACAAAATACTTAGGGTTTCAAATAAAGAAGCTCTAATGGCTAATACTTCAAGAATTTCTCCATGACACAAATAAGAGAGAAACAAATTTAACTTCTTTCAATTGAACACATAGTGAGACTAACTTCTTTCAAAATTAACTTGGTGATCTTTCAAATTAACATGTAAATTGCAAAATCTCCAAAGAAATGCAAAATGTCCCACAGCATGTGTACTTCACCTCAACTTATTTACTATCCCAGTACGAACCATTAACTTTTATCACCGTTCATATAGAATTACTGTACTATAACACAGTGTCAGACAAATCTAGGTCAAGCAAATAGTCTGTGCTTGAAGCCCTCTAGTCACTATCATTGTCATTACTCATCACAGCCATTTCTATAGTCTATACAGCTTAGAAAGCACACTACAATTTGTCAAACATAACATACATTGTCTGCACTTTTCTAGAAAGAAAATGCTATGAACACTTAAACTCAACCTCAAAGCCAAACAAATTGAAACAGATAAACAAAACAAGGTTTTATATTATTGCACATTGCTTCAGTCTCCATTGAAGAATTGAGTCAAATAGCTGAACTACAAATTGAATTCGCATATAACTGAAGGTTCCAAGTAATAAATAAGCTCTAATGGCTGAAACTACTGAGATTTAGCCTAGAAGAAACTTGATGATCTATCAAATTAACTTCATTCAAATGAACACATACTGAGATTAACCTAAAAAGAAACTTAATGATCTATCAACTTGACAATAAAATAGCAAAATCTTCAAAGAAATTCAAGTCTTCAATCGATAAAACCTGTTTGCCGAAACACAGCATTTCGCACCTGCCGCAGATCTCTCCCCTTAAGCGTCCTCCCAACGCCTTCAAGAACAGAGCAAGAGAGCATCGGCGACTTAGCAAAGCTCCTCGCCACAATCTCATGCGGCGGCAACATCTCACCGTCCGCTTCCTCCTCGTCCTCCACGACTACTTCATCGAAATCTCGTAGCCTCGGCATCCTCATCTTAGCCATTACCGGAACGTTCACCGGCGCCGACTGATGGTACATCACCGACGAAGGCAGAGCTATCCGCTCCTGCGGCGGCTTGGGGATAACCGGAATCAAGCGCG
Source organism: Pelargonium nanum (assembly GCA_036897485.1). NCBI lineage: Eukaryota > Viridiplantae > Streptophyta > Magnoliopsida > Geraniales > Geraniaceae > Pelargonium > Pelargonium nanum. Next base: position 17,616 of record JAYMTF010001143.1, on the reverse strand, counting down.
AAGAGGACGCCGGCGAAGATGAAATAGAAGCTTTGTGGTAGAACAGCGAGTTTTTACGGATACTCGGCGATGCCTCGCCCTCCGGTAAGGCGGCGAGGATGCCGAAGCTCTCCGGTTGACCGAACACCTTCGGGTGATGGAGGAGAGAGTTGTGGCGCGGCGTGGAGGAGGCGGAGGAGGCAGTTGAGCTGCTGTTCTGGTGGCTGGATTCGGCGAAATCGCCAGTCCAGAAGACTTCGTCTTCGTAGAGCTCGTCTCCGGCGGATGAAGTGACGGAGCTAGGGTTTTCGAGCGGGGATACGCCGAGGAAACGGTCGGTGGAAGACGATTTCCGGTGGCGGAACCGCGAGGAAGGGCCGTTCAGGTCCATGTTGGTCCGGGTCGGGTCAGGTCAAACCGGGTCACGAGCACGCCTGAGCTCTGTAGCTTTAGCTTCTTGATGAATTCGACGCGTTTGGAATGAGGGTGTGATTCAGTGTTGGAGCCTATAAACGGAATGTGAAAAATCTGCTGTAACTGTTGCAATGACTGCTGGAATCAGAGCCGTAGATTCTGGAGACTTTATAGGCATCTGATAAAAATTGGGTTCGCAAACGGTGATTGGTTCCGTGCAGTTCTTTGTGTGGTAGTAGGTGATAAGTAAGGTGCGAGTGACGTGGCGACCAGACTAAAGTCGGTTGTTTTTTAGATTTGGGTCGGGCCGAGGTGGACCCACATTGGAGCTTGATACTTAGTTGATAGCGACCGGTTAGTCAAAGATTTCCAATTTTAAATTGGATTGATTAGGTAGATTCATTATTAGTAGTATAATTTTTTGATGTTTATTATTTTTATAATTCTAATTATTGGTTTTGAATGGATTAAATTTATTTTTAGAGGAAAAAATAACTATTACATGAATGTTACGTTTTCTTAGTAGAATAAAGAATCTAAGTCGTTTTCCATTAAAAAAATTTGAGTTTATTAATCATATGTTGTCACCGAGGCTAGAATCTGAAATTTCAACAGAAATAAATATTAGTTAGTTTCTGTATGTAGTTTCATAATCTTCGTGTGCCCATCAAGTGTCGCGTAATGTGATCTTCTATGAGTGCTTACCAATTACCACTCCGAATAAAGTTCAAGTGTGATGCTAGAAACTCTCATTGTGACCGTGTACCTCGATGTTTTTGGAAGAAGAGTGGCCCTCTTGAGTTAGAGGATATTATTGGGTGCCTTTTACGACTTTGAAGCCCTTAGAGAGACTAAGTGTCAGGGTAAAACTATTGGAGAGCCGTGATTCTTTTCACGAGATCAAGTGTTGATGGTGAACTTTATTGAGTGCTTCGTCGGAGTAAAAAAATCTCATTGGTTCATATTTTGAAATATTTACTAGCCTTAATTGTTTCCATCAAGTAGCGTGATACTTTATAATTATACAAAGTTGTTCGATAAAATTACGTACATTTTTGGCCCGACCCGTATAGGCCCGCATTGACATGTATAAATATGGTATGGGTTTGAGACTTATTGGGCCAAGTTAGGCCAGCAATTGTTACTCTAGGCCCAAATAGAGTGTGAAAGCATGGCCCAATACAAACTAAAACCCTAGCCTTGCCTATAAAAGCCACGCTTGTTCTCGATCAGCTTGCCATTTCGAAGCTGCAGCTGCAACACTACCTGAACCTTACTCACAGCTCGCTGTCTCAATTCTACATTCTCCAAAGCCATGGTAAGCGAATCTGTGCGATCTGTTGATTTCTTCATTGCGCTCGAAACTTTTTTGTTTGATGAGAAAATGCGGGAAAATATACGGAACTGATGTGTCTTACTGTTTATTTGTTATTCCAATCGATTGTAATTAGTAGAATTTGTAAACCTAAGAGCAAATTTGTGCGCATCGTCTTGGAACTGATACATCTGACTGTTTATTTATTACTACAATCGTTTGGAACTAGTAGAATTTGTGAATCTATGAGCAAGCTTGTGCGCATTTCTGATCTGTTGATTTTTACATTGTGCTCGAAACTTGACTATTTCACGAGAAAATGTGGGTAAATATATGGAACTGTCTGCTCTTATTGCTTATTTATTGTTATAATAGTTAGGAATTAGCAGAATTTTTAAACCTGAGGTCAAATTTGTGCGAATTTCTGATCTCTAGATTCTGTTGATTTATTCATTGCGCCCGAAACTTAACTGTTTCATATGAAAACGAGGAAAATATTGGAACTAATACATTTTACTGTTCATGTACTAGTTGATTTTGCAAACCTAATTTAATCTGTGTATTGATCTAGTTGAATTCTGCATTTTCATTTTGGAATCCATTTTTAACTAATAATTGACTTTTGTATATTTTTTTTTCGATTCCCCCCAGTTTGTGACCTTAATTCAACTTGTATATTGATCTAGTTGAATGCTCAATTTTATTATGGAACCAAAAAACATGCAACTAAATTTAGATGTGTTTTTGCAAATTTTCTTTCATTATTCCATTGATATTTTCTTTCTTTGAATGTTGTTCAAAAGTTGTGTAGTTAAAAATACTATTCTCCAATTTCTTGAACAAACTCGATTATGCTGTATATAAGACCTAAACTGAGTAACTAGGAAATAGATTTGGTCAGTGGAGAAGGGTTAGGGTTCGGTAAATGAAGAGCATGTAATAGGTAAGGGAGGGAAGAAGCAATAGGGACCGCCCAAGGCCGAGCGCTTTACCTCTTGAGATAGGGGTGGCGTGGTATTCCACGGGAGAGGTTTAATTCGTGGCACACGATTGTGTGATGGGCGCACATTATTCAAAGGGACACCTCGGCCGCTTTGCTGCTCTAGTCTTTGCAGTCCAAGGCGAGGGATTTGCCCTACATTTAATTCTTCTTTAATTCTTCGTGCATCACTAATGCAAACAATAGTTTTGTATTTGCTTTTGGTCTAATGGAGTATGTTTGCTTGCCCTTTTGTATCTTTAATGGAAAGTCTTGTTCAAATGTGTTTATAGTGTATAAGAAAACGTTTGGTGATGTTTGTTGGTTGCATGGAAAACCAAATGAAAATTCTTTATTCTCACTCAAGAAAATGGTTTTAGAACAAGGAAAATTGTATGGGATTTCTGTTTGCCACTCGCTATGTCATCAACTAAATCCAGGTGCCCTAAATGGCTTTTACTTATTGTTTAAAGCAAATTGAGTTGGAGTCAATTGCAAAACTAGCATACTTGTTTATTATCTTGGAAAGTCTGTTACTAAAACAACATTTACTCACCTAATAACAGTAATATATTTGAGGGAGACTAGCTAATGAAATATATGCTGATTTGACTGACTCAATTTTATAAGGAATGAGGCTTAAAACTGTTGAACTTATTGCTTTTGTTGGTCTGCTAATTTTTATAGCTCAGGCTGTTTTCACCAATCACATATAGTTGGAATTGAGTAGGTCTAAATTGAAACTGCTAGATGCATTGAGCCTTGATATTTTGGACTGTTGATGAGTGCATAGTAAACTACAATACTATATGTTGTCTTGTTATTCCACATTTGACTGTTGATGGTATGTGGATTCCGTAGTCGAGGAGAAAGGTCAGGGAACCAAAAGAAGAAACAGTGACTCTTGGGCCCACTGTGCGAGAAGGGGAACATGTGTTTGGAGTTGCCCACGTATTTGCATCATTTAATGACACATTTATTGTAAGTACAAATAAATTCCTTTTCTCAGATCTTGATGATTTCTTTTTATTTCTCACTTTTGTCATTTACAATTACAGCATGTCACTGATTTGTCTGGAAGGGAAACCATGGTTCGCATTACTGGTAATGTCACATACCATACCACTGTTACTAGTTGGAAGCATAGTTTTATGTAGTCATATATTTTCTAGGCAGCCAAGTAAATGTTACGAGTGCTAAATTGCTAACTTATTCATTGTAATTATATCATTTGCCAAACCAAGAGTCATTAGTTCCTAAATTGTTGATAGATAGAACATAGAAGCATTTCTTGCTCAATTTCACAGTATTGTACCTTTGATTAGTTTGATACAATCTTGTCAGTGTTATATATTGTACCTTAGATTAGTTTGGGTTAAATACCATCTGAAGCACTAAACTAAAAGGACTATGCTGATTATGGAAAGTTGTGCGGTTGCATTTGATGTCCTTTGCTGTTATTTATTTGGATCTCTCTCTTTGAAATTGCAGGTGGCATGAAGGTTAAAGCTGATAGGGATGAATCTTCACCATACGCGGCCATGCTTGCAGCACAGGATGTGGCACAGAGATGCAAGGTATTCATTTTTTATATAATTTCAATATAGCACTGACCAGATTGTATTCTAATTTATCGTCTTTTGTGTTCATCAGTGTTACATTCACTAATTGTAGATTTGATACAGGAACTTGGCATTACTGCTCTTCATATCAAGCTCCGTGCTACAGGAGGAAACAAGACCAAGACACCTGGTCCTGGTGCTCAGTCTGCACTAAGGGCGCTTGCACGTTCTGGAATGAGAATTGGTCGCATTGGTAAGTTTCATACTTAATTCAGTAACATTTTCAACGAGGGTAATAAGCTCAAATTTTGCCCCGATTGGTGCTTTGATAACTCATTCCTTGCCTGATTTTTACCACATTTTCTGAGTGCGAACCCTAAATTTTACTTTTTTTTGTTATCAGAGGATGTTACCCCGATTCCAACTGATAGTACACGCCGAAAGGGTGGTAGAAGAGGAAGAAGACTGTAGAGGCCAGCTCTTGTTTTCCAAAGATCTTACATCTATTATGGTAGTTGTGCTGTTCCTTTGCTTTTCATCAAGGTGGACATAAAGTGTTAAATTGCTCATTTGTAGAAGTAAAAGTTTATGAATCATCTTGTTCACTTTTAATTTCATAGTGAAAATCACAATTTGCATCTGTTTCATCTTTGTGTCTAGTCTGGTTTCGATCCCTAAAGATTCATGTTTACTATTTCTAACCGAGAAAAAAAAAACATCTCAGACAATTTTTTACGGATTGAGGGGAATCTCAGCCATTCGTGTCAGGGAAGATTTGAACTCGACGCTAAAGTCGTGTGGATTGCAGTGCTTTACTTGTAAATTGATTGGATATATTTTATGCAAATTGAATCCGTAAAACAACGGAGTATTATTTTTGGTCTCTCAACGCCCCCAAGGTTAAGTTTAATCTTTCCCTCGAGGTACTGTCAGATGTTACAAAATCCCTTATTTAGTACAAAACACAAGAAAGAAAATAAAAGATAGTTTTGTCCCAAGCACTCAATTTTCACCTCATCAACCTCATTTCCATGGAAATGGAATAAGACCCAGCTCAAGATGCACAATAGTCTTAAGATCAGTCTTGAAGGACTTGGCCAATATGTTGCTATCAATGCCAGTGGTAAACAAAGTAGTAGGCAATGACACAACCCCAGCACTTGCACTCCCGAACCCGGACACCGCCATTGCAGGCCTCTTCTTATCCGGGTTGAACTGCCAGTGCACTAGCCCCTTCGGGAACACGAAGAGATCACCCTTCTCTAGCTTCTGAGTGTACAACTTTCCCGACGTGTCAACAAACCCGACTTCCAGGCACCCGGAGAGGAGGAAGAGGAGCTCGGAGGCGCGAGGGTGGGTGTGGGGAGGGTTGATGGTGCCATTAGGGTATTGTAGGACAGCAAAAGAGACACTTTGGCCATTTAGGGCTGGGAATTCAGCCATGCTTACTTTGGTGACCTTGAATTCTTTGGGAGGTATGGTGAAAAAAGAGAAGAGGCTACGAAGAGCTGTGTAGGTGAAGTATTTTCCATCTACTTTGCCGGAAAGTGGGGTCACAAAGTCTGTGAGAATATCTGGGTCTCCGGAGAGTGTGGTTTTCACAATGGCAAAGGAGGCTATGAGGAGGAGAAGGAACTTGAGGCTTGAGGCCATGGCTTGATAGAGTTTAGAGATAGTAGAGAGTGGGTTGGGTTGAGATGTTTAGTGTTGTAATGGGAGCTCTTATTTATAGGCTTCAATGGGGTTGGAAGGAGCCTTTGAAATAATAAATTATCGATACTGAAAGTGAGGTCGACGTATCACCAAGTGCGTGGGTCAACTGGTAAGAAGTAGTTCCAGCTTAACCTGAGGTCTCGAGTTTGAGTGTCAGAGAATGCAGATGCATTAAAATTTGGTAGGGAGAGTTTTGCCGCCCTAGTGATCCTACCCGGCTCGAATGAGGATTATCTGAATGTAGTATGGTTTAAAGATGTTGATTCTAACATGTAAACATCCACAACGTAGATGCTTTCAGAACATGATAAAATGACACTAAGTTGTGTAATGCAAGCACATTGTATGAAACTAGGCACTAATGACAAATACAAAGCCATTGCTATTGTTTTGCACTTGTCCCACTTCTTACTTGCTAGAGAAAATGCAAAAAGAAGAATACAAACTTTTATACCATAGAATTGAAACAAAGTCTATTCCTTGGAGGGATGCATTAGTCATTTTCACAAAAACCCAAATGAAAGGAATGTCTTCCAATGCTTTTTGAAGCTCAACATTGCTAACATCTTACTAAAATATTCTCATTGTGCCATAACAAACAAAAAATGACAGTATGTTAAACAAGTCATGTTGATTTTGCTTAGGGTTAGAAGTGTTGCATTGTGTTGTTGATAATATTCTCCTCATATTCCTTAAATTGATTACATCGAAAGGAGAAGATTTGGAATAAGATCTTAGCTGTCTCGATGACTAGTAAGTTACACAACTTTTTTTTACGTAAGTACGAGAGTAAGACAATCATATAAATTAAAACTATTATGGATGAAATATTAATCACTTTGATAGTTATTTCTTTTTAGTTTATAAACACACTTGTATCATTCGACAATATAAAACATTATGCCGTAAGTATTTCTTCAAAAAAATTATTTTATTTTGTGTGTGTTAAACGATGTTAGTCAAGTCAAATTGAAAAATTATTTGTGCATAACCAATAAGTAAAATATAACTTAAATCGACCACATGAAAATTATTTTATTTTAACCGAGTCATCTCTCTCACCCTTTAGTTGACTTGTTCATTTCTCTAGCCATTGAATTTTGTTTTTCATTAACGACAAGTTTGTTTCGGGAAACTTTCCGTGCATCTCACCACACGAGATTAAGGGTGCAATCTCCACATCGGTTTAGTGCATTATATTATTTTGAGGTCCCGATTCTAAAGTCTAAACCTAGGTGGTTAGGAAGGAACAAATTATTTGATGGGACAAAGCTGATAATTTGGATGTGAACTTGCGGATACTTAAAGTCCAACCTAAATATTTGCAGGTTCATTTAACATAAAACGTGACAAATTTTCGAGTCAGACAAACCAACGCATTTTGCATCTAAAACCCGAACCTCATTCCAAGACCATTAGATAGGTCTAACACACCCCTTTTGGTTTGAGTTAGGTCGTTTCGACCCGAACCCGACGCAAAATCCGAATTGCCACCTCAGACCACCTGATGAACCTCTTGGGCTTCACGTGACCTCTACTAAAATGTGGGCCTAGAATTACATAATGGGCCAGACTATACTTTCGAGTGCAAAGCCCAACATCATTCTCACTCATGTCACGTGCCAGTTGCGTGAGTATATATACAAACAGTAAATTCAAGGTCATAACAGTTTCCATATTCCCAGCTTTCTCTCGTCATGGTTCCTTCGCCGGATTGTACCGTTCTCCGATCGCCGGCACCGCCTTGCCGGAGTCTTCTTCACCGCCACTTCGGCGATCGGAGCATTCCTGTTGAGATGATTCGGATCTTAGAAGTGGAAGATTATACAGATGATCTCAAATTGGAGATCTCAGATTCAGCTTCAGTGGCTCAATTTTCACATCCTGTGGTTGGAGACTAAGGTTAGTGATTTTCGAACCTTTGTGTTTATCCATTTCTAATTCATAAGATTTTGTTCTTAATGACATGAATTTGAAGATATCTGCTGAAATTTGTGTGTATAATGAATATATAGTGTTATATATGTGGTTGATTTAGTTACGAGTTATGCTTGATTTTGTTGAGATCAATTGTGATTTTGTACAAAAAAGAACACATACTTGCATTGGATAGAGTTGCTATTTCAAGTTATGCTTGAAGATTGGTTATGAAAAAGTCTAGTTATTATTAGATGAAGTTGCTAATACAGCATCATTGAATAGTGTTGCTATTGCTGTTTATGTTTAATTTCCTTTATTGAATTTAAAAATTAATACAAGAACATGAAGTTTGCTTATTTTTCCGCATACTTGCATGTAGTTCAAGTTTAATCTCTCCCTTGCAGTACAGTTCTTATTTAGTGCAAAACATAAGAAAGAAAATTAAAGATAGTGTTGTCTTTGTAGTCAATTTTCACCTCATCAACCTCATTTTCATGGAAATGGAAAAAGACCCTCCTTAAGATGCTCAATAGTCTTAACATCAGTCTTGAAGGACTTAGCCAATATGTTGTTATCAATGCCTGTGACAAACAAAGTAGTAGGCAATGACACAACCCCAGCACTTGCACTCCCAAACCCGGACACCGCCTTTGCAGGCTTCACCTTATCCGGATTGAACTGCCAGTGCACGAGTCCCTTCGGGAACACAAAGAGATCACCTGCCTCTAGCTTCTGAGTGTACAATTTGTTTGTCGAGTCAACAAACCCGACTTCCAGGCATCCGGAGAGGAGGAAGAGGAGCTCAGAGGCGCGAGGGTGGGTGTGAGGAGGGTTGATGGTGCCATTAGGGTATTGAAGGAGAGCAAAAGAGACACTTTGGCCGTTTAGGGCGGGAAACTCAGCCATGCTTGCTTTGGTGACCTTGAATTGTTTGGGAGGTGGTATGATGAAAGGAAACGGGTCACGGAGACCTGTGTATGTGAAGTAGTGTCCATCTACTTTGCCAAAAAATGGGGTCACAAAGTCTGAGAGAATGTCTGGGTCTCCAGAGAGTGCGGTTTTCACAATGGCAAAGGAAGCTATTAGGAGGAGAAGGAACTTGAGGCTTGAGGCCATGACTTGAGAGGGTTTAGAGATAGTAGAGAGTGGGTTGAGATGTTTAGTGTTGTAATGGGAACTCATTTATAGGCTCCATTGGGTGGAGGCTAATCGCATGGATTTGTTTAGTGCTTGTTTGGTAACTCTAATTTGAAACTGGATGGAAGGAGCTATTTGAGAAGGGGGTCAGTTAGTAGAGTTACCAAACATGCTCTTAATTGTTTTTGGGCCGGTTTTTACCCAACCAGTTTGGTTCGGTCTCTCTAAACAAATTCTGGTCCGGTTTGATCCAAACTTTGTCCAGCCCAAAATATTTTTTGTTTTTTATTTTACTCCAGTTCGAATATTAGTCTGTTCTATTTTTTTATAGACAAAATTGTTTCAAAAGTCTAATTCTATTAACTTATTCTTAATCTTCACAAAGATAGAAAAGTGGACACTCATTTACAAACGGGTGGAGTAATTTTTTTCTTTCAATTTTTATCTTTTTAAACAGCAAAATACTTCATCATAGATTTTGTTCAGATTTGGTTTGGTCTAGTTTTGGATCGATGCACAACCTGCTAAGATAATATTTCTAACACTAGATGGAATCGGCCGGTTCTATTTCAATGAAAAATGAATAGAGTGATAAAAACCACTCTAAATGTTTGTAGTGAGTGTCCAATTTTCTGTTTGTGTAGAAGTTAAGGATAAGTTAGAGTTGGATTTTTCCACTTTATCCCATTCTTAAGTATGTTGGTAATTCATGCATAGTTAGTTGTACAAAAATGCACTCTTTTTAGTACAAAACTGTGAAAATATGTCAACACTCATTTTGGGATGAAAGAGCAATAACAATTTATTTTGATCATTTGCTCTTTAAAAAAAATGATGATGTGGTATTGACTTAATTGTCCATCCAAACGAATTAAACTGATCGTTAGTCTAGTTCAACCTCTTAGAGCATCTGCGTCAAAGGGATTCATATTGAGGAGTCCTTATATGTCATATTTTAATTGTTTTGTCTGCCACGTTAAGAAGGATCCCATCAAAATTAATCTTTGCATTGATGGGACTCAAATTGAGTACCAAATGTTAGAACTGTTTTTTTTCCTCAACATGTCACATGTTACTGTGTCATTAGCTACCATGTTTGGAAAAAAAAAATTGAGGACCGGTTTATCTTAAAGGTTTGTTTACATCAAAAGTCGCAGGGCTTTTTCAAGAACCTTTTTTTATGCTAAGTATTGTAATGCAAGCACATTGTATGAAACTAGGCACTAATGACAATTACAAAGTCATTGTTGTTGTTTTGCTCTTGTCCCATTTCTCACTTGTTAGATAAAATGCAAAAAGAAGCTTACAAACTTTTATACCATAGAATTGAAACAAAGTCTATAATCTATTCCTTGGAGGGATGCATTAGTCATTTTCACAAAAGCCCAAATGAAAGGAATGTCTTCCAATGCTTTTTGAAGCTCAACATTGCTAAAATCTTACTAAAGTTTTCTCACTGTGCCATAACAAACAAAAAATGATAGTAAGTTAAACGAGTCATGTTGATTTTGCTTAGGCTTAGATGTGTTGCATTGTGTTGTAGATATTGTTTGCACCATAATATTCTCCTTCAATTGATTACTTCAAAGCGTTTTCTCATAATTTTATGATGATTGTGAGAAGAGAGAACATTTGGAGGATCTCAGCTGTTTCGATAACTTGTTAGCTACCTAACTTTTTTGATGCAGTCAAAAGAGCGAGACAAACTCATAAATAAGAAATATCGTGGAGAAAATATTAATGGCCATATAGTTATTTTGTTAGCTCTATTTTTCGCATGCCGTAACTTTGTTTTTTTTTTTTTTGTTTTGTTTTGAAAACACATGTAATTTTGGAACAAGGTCAAATATAGTCTGTTCACTTTATTTTAACACATTTTATGAGTTTAAGAATGTGTTTCTCGTTGGGTTGAAAACACACCTGACTTCAAAGCATTTGTCCACAACAATATCTATAAGATAAGTTAGTTAGAATATTTGAAGTATGTTATAACAACAGTACAATTATAGGGCATAATGAAAAAATTCAATCCTAATTAACTAATTCATAATCTCTCCAAAAAAATATACGCTTATTTTGAGACGGAAGATGAGTACAATTGCTAATTCAGTTTTTATTAGTAGATGAAGTTGCTAATACAGCATTGGATACAATTGCTTTTCATGTTTATTTTCCTTCGCTATCGAATTCTAGGTTTAATTCAAGAGCACCAAGATTGCTTATTCGTTGCATACTCACATGTATTTTAGTTGTGATATCTCTATATGGTGAAGTGTCATGAGTTATGGTTGAAATTCGTTACGACTATTCGATAAATTTATATAGGAAATTCAGAAATGAACAGATAGAGAGTCTATTTGTAAAAGTAAACATAAATTGTGTCTGCAATCATTAAATGCAAATGCTCTTTATTGCAATTGAATTTTAATACAATACCAAATTGGCAGTTTTAGCTTAACCCTCTAAACATGAAGATTGCTTATTTATCGCATACTTGCATGTTGTTTAGTTTGTTATGACCCATCGATACATTCATAGGAAAACGCAGAAATGACATATAGAGATCCCAAATGTAAAAATAGATAGGAATTGCTAGTACATCATGTGTATATGAATTCTTTTTGTGCCTATTTCTCTTTGCAATTCAAATTTAATACTAGAACAAACTGACTGTGTTAGCATAACCCTCTGAAGATGAAGATCACTTATTCATTGCAAGACCAAAAAGAAAAGAAAAAAGAATATCGGATTCCACGAATGCAACAACTGATATCTAATTCTATTTTCAGGCCTTGGGTGCAAGACCGGCCTTGAGATGCTGAATGGTAGCAACGTCAGTCTTGAAGGCTATAGCCAAGATGTTGTCATCAATCCCGGTGGCAAACAAAGTGCTAGGCATGGACACTGTCCCCGGACTCGCACTCCCGAAGGCGGACACCGCCAAAGCAGGCTTCGCCTTGTCGGCATTGAACTGGTAATGAACAAGGCCTTTAGGGAAAACAAACATATCTCCAGCTTGCAGTGTCTGAGTGTAGATCTTGTTCGTTGTATCAACAATCGCGACCTGAAGCGTCCCCTGGAGAAGGAAAAGGAGCTCAGAAGCGCGAGGATGGGAATGGGGCGGGTTGGTAGAGTTAGCGGGATACTGAAGAACAGCATAGGAAACGCTTTGGCCGTTGAGAGCAGGGAATTCAGCCATGGTTGCTTTCAAGACCTTGAACTCAGTCGGAGGTGGCGCGCCGTCCAGGACGCGCATGCCGGTGAACGTGAAGAAGCTGGCGTTGGCGTTTGGCGGGGCAATGAAGTCGGTGAGAATGTCGGGGTCTCCAGCGAGTGTCGTTCCTACGACGGCAAGAGAAGCTACGAGGAGAAAGAGGAATCGGATTGTTGAGGCCATGGCGGAGAGCTTGTCGTTGGTATGGTGAAATGACTACGATATGTTTGTGGTATTTATAGGATTGTTGATGGAAGAGAGGACATTGTTTTTTGCTCATTTGATGACAACTACAATTGACATTTACAATGTTGTTGTTGGCTTTGCAGGTTGTGCACAGTTTTGTCAACTGGACTTCTGCGGTTTCAATGTTCAAATTTTGTCATTGTGAGTTGGTTGCTCGATGCTGACGTGGAATACGAGATACATGCAAGAGCTGACGATTTAAACTCGAATCTGCAAGCACCCGAAAATGGTTTCACAATTTGTGTGAGCTCCGGTTTAAAACTAAATCCCATGAATTCAATACTTTTAGTTGTTTCAATTTAATTCAAAGAAACTGTTAATATTAATTTACTTCATTTACATGAACCATATATTTGGGCTAAACTGAAACAATTAAAAGACTTTTGATTAAATGTATCTAATTAAGCGAAACAGTTATTAACAATTTAAACTCAATTAAACAAAACAGTTAAAATAATTCTAAAAAACAAAGCAGTTTTTTTTTTTTTTACTCTCTCTGTTTCTGTCTTTATCTTCTTGTTTGCTTCTTCAACCTCAACGCAAAAACCCCCCCAAAACCCTAACTTCTCTCTTCAGTTTCTACATTTCAATTTTCCTAAAACCCCAAATCAGCGAACAAAAATAATATTAAAAATCACATTTTTAAAAAAATTTCCAAGAAAACGACATTTTCGTGTCAAGCCATGACCGAGATTCTCCATCTTGCTTCGTCTCCTCGCGCCACCACCACCACCACAATCTCTCCCGCCCTATCCTTCGATTTCGCGCCACAACCCAATGACGCCTCAGTTCTCATAATCCCGAAGCGGGACTCGCCGTCTTCCTCCGTTGCCGGAGAATGTGAGGCTGAGACGGCGAAGGAGAGACGAAGAGATCAGCTTTCGTTCTTGTCTCTACTGATCGCCATTTTCAGGAGGTCTTGGGTTTCGTGCAAAAGTGATCGGAGAGAGCTCTGTGCGATGGAGATCGGGTGGCCTACGGATGTGCGCCACGTGGCGCACGTGACCTTCGATCGGTTTCATGGGTTCTTGGGTTTGCCGGTGGAGTTCGAGCCGGAAGTTCCCCGGAGAGCTCCCAGTGCCAGGTACATTGTGGTTTTTGTGAATGTGGATTGGTTTTGTTTGTGAATATTTGGGATTTTTTTTTTTTACTTAGATGTTTTGTTGGTGGGTTTTGATTCTATTTGGGGAAAAAAATTGAATTGGTTACATGACATTGTTTGATGCTATGCAATCCAGTTCTTGACATTTCAATTTATTGTGCTATTCATTGGAATGTTGGGTTTTGATTTTTTTTTTTGGGTGAAAAGCTATTCTTGGAATCATGAATTTCATGTTTATTTATTTATTGAGCCTCAGGACATTATTTAATGCAATGCAATTGCAATTCTTGACATTGCTATTTACTGTGCTTCATTGGAATGGTGGGTTTGGTGCTTGGATTGGGATTTGAATACCCCACTACTGTTTACTGCAAAGTTGATGACTAATAACTTTTGATAATTGCTTGTTTATTTTATTTTGCGAAGCTTCCGATAATTGCTTTTGTCGTTCATTGATTGTCAAAAATGTTCAATTGATGATCACTAATGTAAGTTACTCTTTGGAAAAAATGTCGTTTTGCTGATTTGTTTTTTATGTGACCTATCAGTTACTCTTTGAGAGTTACGACACCTTAACAATGTTAACTGAAGGCCATAACCTTGCCTGATATCACACTACCATTTCACAAGATAAATTGATGTCTTGTTCATTGTCAAACAAATATTTGACTTCTCTTGCTTTCTCATGCAGTGCATGTGCTTTTGGAGTTTCCACGGAATCCATGCAGTTGTCATTCGACTCCCGGGGAAACAGTGTCCCAACAATACTCCTGCTAATGCAAAGACACTTGTATGATGAAGGAGGTTTGCAGGTATGTCATTTTACACATTTCTTATTTGTTTCAGTTTATTTTCATGATGGTTAAGTCAATTGAGAATTAGAATGTTTTATTTTTCTATCACTTCTTCAACCTTTTCTTTCATTGTGAGAGAGTGGCTTTTATAGGGAGTTTTGTTATTTGACTCCAACTGTAGGAGTATTCGTATTGGTTCAAGTTTCATTTAACTGTCAAATATTTACATGCAGGCTGAAGGGATTTTCAGAATCAATGCAGAAAACAGCCGGGAGGAGTATGTTAGGGACCAACTAAACAGGGGAGTGGTGCCAAAAGGCATTGATATACATTCTTTAGCAGGTCTTATCAAGGTACTACTCTGCATTTTTATTGGAAGTTGACTAACGATGAATTTTGTTTTGTTCATTTGAGGGGCCCAATGGATGGGCCATGCTTTTTATTGGGTCGGGACAGTGAAGGCCCGTGGCTCATTTTGCAAGAAAACTAGGCCACGGGCCGGAATTGGGCCGGGCCAGTAAACGCCCGCATGTTTATCGGATCAGTAACACTTACACCATGAGTGGCTTATTTCAAGGGTATTTTGGACCCTTCAATAGGCTACCAGTATAGTCATATATCAGTGTAGAGTGTTCAGTTTACTAGCGACATCTTGTCAAGTAATTGTAATACAGAAAAGTTAAACTTAAAGTATCACATTCTGTTGCCAATTACTTTTATTTAAAGATGCTTAATCTTATTGGCATAAAATAAAGCTATGAAATGTGATGTTATGTTGTAATAAAGATATTTAGGGATCTGTCAATTGCTTCTAGATTTGCTTCAAGATTGAGAGGGTATTGTTGTTTCAAGATTGATTGAAGGTCCACCAAACCAAGTTTAAGGATAGAAGCCCCAAAACCTTTGCTAGGATTTTACCGTTTTGGTGGACAAATGTAATTTTGTCCTTTTACCTGTCTTGTCTTAGTACCATTATCATGTTTCTTTGCCTCATTTTGTGTCGGATGTTACTACTTGAATCTTAATCCGTGTTTTATTCCACAGGCCTGGTTTAGAGAACTCCCAATTGGAGTTCTTGATTCTCTGTCGCCTGAACAGGTAATGCAGTGCCAGACAGAAGAGCAATGTGCTGAGCTTGTAAAGGGTCTACCTCCAACAGAAGCCGCTCTACTGGATTGGGCCATCAACCTGATGGTTGATGTTGTCCAGCATGAACGTCTAAACAAGATGACTGCGCGTAACATTGCGATGGTTTTTGCCCCCAACATGACTCAGGTGGGTTTTTATGTCATCAGAATCCAGATGCACTACATACTCATTTTTGCTATGTAGGACCAGCCACGTTGTATTTTGGGCTGCATTTTGTGGTGTCCGTGCTCTCATTGGAGCTGGCAGTTCGTGTCTCAACGCTTGACACGGCGCTAAATAAGCATGTTTGGAGTACCCAACATGTTTAATAAACGTGACTTGTTTGCGTTAAACCTCAAAAACATGAAGTGAATTGTCACATGATCCACACCTCCTATTCACTTTCCGTAACAGAATTGTATGCTCATCTTGCCTATATTCAGTGCAATAACAGCCTCTTATGACTTACTTTGATTGCAGATGGCTGATCCTTTCACTGCATTGATGTACGCCGTGCAAGTAATGAACTTCCTCAAGACACTCGTTGTGAAGACTCTACGGGAAAGAGAAGATCCATCGCATGAGCCAGTTCCCGCTTCCTGCCTACAGCCATTGGACTAGAATGAAAACCCGAAAGTTCAAGGTAATGAAATTAAATTACCATTTATAGAAAGTTCACGAGACTCTAATAAAAAAAACTAATGGCATGATAGGAGAAAATTACACTACAATAAGGTAGCATTATGATTAGAATTTTTATTCAAAAATGAGAATGAAATTCTCATTCTTCATGTTTGGATTATGATTTTTTGGTCATGAGAATGACTGTCAAAGCTGTCAATTCAAGTTGAAAATGCCTATCCCGACCTGCAAGATATGTGGGATTGATCCGACTCAAAAAGTGATCAGGTCTATTTTGTGTGACCCAAATCAACATATATGTGGGTCGGGTTTCTGATCCCCGTGGTTAAGTTCAAGGTGATGAAACTTACCATTCATAGAAAGTTCACGAGACTCTAATCAAGAAGCTAATGGTATGGTAGGAGAAAATTACACTTCAGTAAGGTAGCGTTTGGAATTGAACTTTTGTTCAGGAATGGAAATTCTCATAGTTCTTGTTTGGGTTATATGATTTTTCAGTCATGACTTGTGAGAATGACTCTACAATGGGATTCTCATTCCCATTCTATAATATTGTGAAACTACTTTCTGATTGGAATGGTTCTTTCGACACAATATATAGTTCAATTCATTAACGAAACAGAAACTGGTGTTTCAGGTAGCCGGAGCTGTTGAAAAGACTAAGAGGATCGGCAATCTGAACTGTCAGGATGGAATCAAGAACAGCGCGCTGCGAAGCTTGCTTGTTAGTGAAGAAAGGTTAACATTAGCTGGACAGAGAATGGCACTGATATTAACATGGTAATGCAAGTTATGAGTAGTAGTCTGTAAATATTACTAAAACAATGTTTGTGTGTGTTTCTACAAAACCCTAACATCTTCTACTCTGTAATTCACACACTGTTTTAAGTTTTTACATCAAATTTGAATATACCAATTATCATCTCAATTTGTGTCACCTTTTTAATATTTGCATTACTTCAACATCATTGTGAAAGAGTGAGTGATGGTATTTAAAAAAAAAATAGGCACAAATTTTGGGAGAATCCAGTGGTAGGTTACATGATTAGAAGTTGAGGATAGAGGTTTGAAGATGAGAAAAATATGAAGATCCAATCATTTTCAAAGAAAAGGAGTGGACACTTGAAAGGATCAAAAGGAATATAATGTGATGCTTGCAAGGCATGCACATGACAATTACACACAAACCATTGATAAATAAAAGATAGAGCCACTTGGTTTTGCTCACCACTCACTCTATTATCTCATCCAAACTCTACAAAAATAAATCAAAATGTTGATGTCAACTTGATAGGAAACAATGTGAGTTGCTACCAAGCTTCCATAACATTGAGAATCAATCATTCAAAACCTAACTTCTTCTTCATCATTTGGTAAAGGGATGTTCCAGCTTAATCTGAGGCCTCGAGTTCGAGTCTCAGGGAATGCAACTGCGTTAAAACTTGGTAGGGAGAGATTTGTCGCCCTTGTG
>JAYMTF010001142.1:0-25929 GCA_036897485.1 Pelargonium nanum | reverse complement strand
AATATATATATATATATTAGATTAGATTAGATTTATATTTATTTTGTGAAGAATTGGTTCTAGTTAGTTCTATTTTTGCTTTAATTTAGTACTGCATTAAATATTTATTTTGTGCTAAATTAGTCTTCTTTTTTATATTTGTTTTTTTAAGGAAAGATAGTGAATTAATCGCTTAAATCAGTAGCTAACAAATCCGAAATCAGGATTGGACACTGAGAACCAATCCAACCAATAGGACCCGATACAGACTCGGTCGATCGGGAGAGACAGTGAGCAACCTGATTCACCTATCTCCTAATATAAACAAAATCGATACTAACAAACTGAGCCGCTAAACAAAGAATATTACCATAAATAAGACTTGAGGCACTGAAATCCTTCTATCCGGTCTTCAACGCATGAATCACCTAGTAAGCATCCGACTCAACTACCAATCGATTCCAACCTCAACTGATAATCCAGCTAAGAGCTTCCTTGATCGTCATGGCATCAACTAAACCCGGATCAAGCGACCTGAGCCAGCCCACGCGACCTCCACCCCAACAACTTATTCCATCTCGGTCCCCGCCCTCCCCCCACACACACTTTTCATATTTGTTTTAGTTATAGGTAGAATTCCTTTTTACATTCACACTGCTTTTTTATTGCTCTATTATTGTTGCTGGATGTTATATATTTTCATCTTGGAATTCGAACAATATCTATTATACTTATCGTCCAAACTCCAAAGTTTGTTGGGATCTCCATTATTTCATAATAAGATTTGATATCTATTGGGAGAAACAACAGTTTATCAGCATTCAGCAGTACTACTATTAGGGAATATATGTTCGTAGTGAAGATCAACACCACGTAGCTGTCCAATTGATCACTCTAATTTATGAATAAAAAATGAAACATATAAAATGATCGATTGGTGATACATAAATATTCATAAATGTTTTAACCTTTTGGAGCTTAACAGGTGTCTCGTTCAAGGAAAAATCAAGACAATTGTGCCCGAAATCAGAAAGAAGTCGATACGGTCAACAAAATTCAACAGAACGGGTCCAAACACAACCCAAGGTCATGCGCCACAAACAATGCCTATATATGGTGCGCGACGTCAGCTCGTTGAGAGCTTCGTGGAAGGTAAGTGGTGTTAAGTGTTAACAAGCGGAGTGTGTTTGGTTGAAATCAGACACACCAAACTTCAGGGTTAGATTGAATCAGGCTTAGCTTCAAGGGCTTGAGCCTCCATTTCTATTCCCAAACTTCAGGCTTAGAGAGCTTTTCAGACAACTACGCCAATACGTGAACAAAATGACAACACACTTTAGTGTGCTAAAGTTGACTGAGACAAAAGAGACGCATCCAATATACTTAGATTATTAATGAGATAGATTAGTTTCAAAGTACACGACTCAATCGTTTAGTTGGTAATTCTAAAAGACAAATAGAAAGAAACATGTGATATGTGAGGGTGATAGATAATAGCAAATAATAACCCTAATTATGTGTAAACCTCTCTAGCCTCTCTAATAATAATAATAATCTCGAAAGGGCATTTATAGGGTACGTACAAAAACTAAATTTTCTTGGTTTGGTTTGAAAGCAACATTTAGGTTTCGCCACCGTATTTACAGTCACCTACTTAATACTTAATACCCACGAGATCACAACCACTGATAATTGATATGAAAACGACAATATGATATTATTGTTTCAAAAAAGATCCAATATGAAATTATTGATTCTAATTTAGTCGATCGGCCAAAATAACAGAATAATGCTGCCTCAATAAAATTTTGTAAGTTCAGGTAAATACAATTAGCTAGAATTACTACACTACAGAAGTGATATTCAAAAAATAATAATATTTGATTACTTGAATCAATTTTTTACACTCAATTAAATTCATTTTTCCCATTTTTCCCAATTTTAATAATAATTATTAGTAGACGATAAAGTTCCAGCGGACAGGTACTACCACTAGGGTAGGTTTGAATAGGTAGCGGCGGCGGCAGGTCAGATCTCGGCGGCGGCTTCTCCGGCGACAGGGGCGGAAGTCGGCGGCATCCAAGGTAGACCGGCAGTGGGCAGCTTTTGTTAGTTGAGGCATGGGGATTTTGGTTTGGAATTGCAGAGGCTTGGGCAACCCTAGGGCTCGACGTGTTCTCGTTCAATTGGTTCGCGATAGGAAACCAATGATGATTCTACTATTAGAAACGAAACGTGAACGCAAGGAGCTAGAGGGGATCAGGCGTCTCCTTCATATGAAGTCATGTTTTTCGAGTGATTCGGATGGTAGACGTGGTGGAATTGCTTTGTTTTGGGATGATAGAGTGCAAATCAAGCTACTGGGTTGGACGAACAATTATATTGATGTGTCAGTAGAGAAGAGGGAGTGGGGACAGTGGAGATTTACAGGTTTTTACGGCGAACCAGATCGGACTCATAGATCGACTTCTTGGGACAGGTTGCGTTTCTTGGCCGGTACGTGTTCGTTACCATGGCTCTGTGCAGGTGATTTTAACGATCTTCTATCTGTTCGAGAGAAGCGTGGTGGTAGACCATACCCCGGGAGCTTGGTTCAGGGTTTCTCTGATGCAGTTCGGGATGCTGGCCTTCAGGATTTGGGGTACTCAGGGTATGAATTTACATGGAGAAGAGGCTCAGGTAATTCGGTTTCTACGGAAGAGCGTCTTGATAGAGGTCTGGCATCGGCTGATTGGATTTCCAGATTTGGTGCATGGAAGGTCGTACATTTACCTTTTTACTCCTCTGATCATTGTCCTATCATGATCGGTCCGGACCCGATAATTGGAAGACGTAGGAGAAGGTTTAAATTTGAAAACC
This sequence comes from Pelargonium nanum, assembly GCA_036897485.1. Classification (NCBI taxonomy): domain Eukaryota; kingdom Viridiplantae; phylum Streptophyta; class Magnoliopsida; order Geraniales; family Geraniaceae; genus Pelargonium; species Pelargonium nanum. The sequence continues at coordinate 23,091 of JAYMTF010001142.1, read as the reverse complement.
TTTGGTGCGAGGAAGAGGAGTGTGAAAAGGTAATTCAGGAAAGCTGGCAAGGGGATACAGTTCATGAGAAGCTTCAACAATGTAGTGGTGCGCTGAGTAGATGGGGAGGTCCGGCCATTCAAGCTCTTCGCAGGGAGGTTCTTGACACAGGTAGAAGTCTTGATAGGCTGAGTAGGAGGACGGATGAGAGAGGTCGATGTCTGGCTGAGGAGGTTCGAATTCGATATTTAGACTTATTACACAAACAGGAGATTTTTTGGAGACAAAGAGCCAAAAATCACTGGCTTCGGGATGGTGATAGTAACACGAAATTCTTCCACAGATCCGCAAGCACTAGGAGAAAGAATAATATGGTACATCGTCTGAAGGATGGAGACGGAAGGTGGGTGGAGGGTGCTGATAATATACGGAACATGATGGCGAATTATTTTGAGAAGCAATTCCGAAGTCGATCGGTGTCGGGAGGGGAGCGGATATTGTCCCAAGTCCCGAGACGAGTTACTGAGTCCCACAACATCTTACTAGGTTCTGCTTTTACTCGAGAGGAGGTATGTAAAGCCATTAACTCTATGCATCCTGATAAAGCTCCGGGTCCGGATGGGTTTAATCCGGGTTTCTATCAGAATTATTGGCATATTGTGGGGGAGGATGTTGCGCGTACGTGTCTTGATATTTTGAGGCAGGGATCGGTCCCAAAAGATTTAAATGAAACAATTTTGGTCCTTATCCCGAAGAAAACTGAACCTGAAGCGGTTACAGATTTGAGACCAATTGCGCTTTGCAATGTGATTTACAAAATAATTTCTAAGGTTCTTGCCAATCGTATGAAACCGGTTCTGAGTTCCGTTATAGCCGACAATCAAAGTGCCTTTCTCCCTGGAAGATTGATTACAGACAATATCTGTGTGGCCAATGAGTTGTTTCACTATATCCGCAAACCTCATATGGTTGGTTGGGGTGCTCTGAAATTGGACATGGCAAAAGCTTACGATAGTGTTGAGTGGGGTTTTCTGAGAAGCATGATGTTACGAATGGGGTTTCGGATCAGCTGGGTGGATTTGATTATGAGCTGTGTAGAGTCGCCTTCGTTCCGGGTTGAGCTGGAGGGGGGCCTGTCGGATGTATTTGAAGCTTCAAGAGGTATTCGGCAAGGTGATCCGCTTTCTCCATATTTGTTTCTCATTGTTGCAGAAGGTTTTTCAAGTCTCATGAACCATATGGAGAGAGAGGGGCGGCTAAGTGGGTGCCGAGTTTCAAGATTGGGTCCGGCGGTTTCCCATTTGTTGTTCGCAGACGATGCTCTAATTTTTTTCAAAGCTTGTAGGGAGGAGGCTGAAACAATTAAAGAGGTACTGACTATTTATGAAAATTGTTCAGGGCAGAAGGTTAATTTTCATAAATCCTCTATTATGTTGAGTCCCGGTTTGGACCCGGAAGAGGCGAATTTGATTGTGTCAAGCTTGGGGGTCAACAGAGTTGCTTCTTTTGATAAATATTTGGGAGTGCCTTGTTGTGAAGGAGGAAGCAGAGTAGAGATGTTTGATTACATAGTTCAACGTGTTCAGAGCCGGGTTAATTCATGGTCGGCTAAAGCACTCTCGAAGGCAGGAAAGGAGATTCTTTTAAAAGCAGTGGCTCAAGCAGTTCCGACATATTGTATGGGAGTTTTCTTATTGCCAGTCACGATATGTAAGAGAATTGAACAAGTGGTGAGTAGATTTTGGTGGCAATCAGGCAAGGAGGAATCCCGAGGTCTTCATTGGCAAGCATGGAGCAAATTGTGCATGAGCAAAGATCAGGGAGGTCTGGGTTTTCGGGATATTCGTGCTTTCAATTATGCTCTTCTTGGTAAGCAGATGTGGCGTTTAATTCAAGCTCCCAACTCTTTATTTAGTCGCATGTTTAAGGCTCGATACGCGCCAAATTGCTCCTTCTTGGAGGCAAGCATAGGTAATGATCCGAGTTATGTTTGGAGGAGTATTTTTTCGGCTCAAAATCTGGTTCGGGAAGGTTGTATCCGGCGTATTGGGTCCGGTTTGCAGACCCGGGCACTTTATGACCCGTGGGTTCCACGGTGCCACCGGTCCCGACCAACTGTGAGGACCGGTATGGGAGGGGTGGTGGCGGATTCCCTGTTGGTTGCTGATCTCATGGATACAGGTTCTCGAAATTGGAACTCAGTTATGGTCAGGCAGTTATTTGATTCGGCTTCCAGTGACGCTATTCTTAATATACGACTGAGTGATTCAGTGAATGAGGATGCTTGGTACTGGAAGCATGAACGTACAGGCAATTACTCAGTTCGCAGTGCGTATTGGTTAGGGCGCGGTGGGTCGGATGACAGTGGGGTGTCCGGGTTTCCATGGAACCGGATATGGAAAGCTCGGGTTCAGGGGAAGGTTAAACACTGTGCTTGGAGGGCTTTGTCGGGCTGCCTACCGGTCAGGGAACGACTTATATCCCGTCGCGTGGAAGTCCCACTTTTTTGTCCGAGATGTGGTATGCTTCCTGAAACTATTAATCATGCTCTTCTCCATTGTTCTTTTGCATTGTCTGTGTGGAAAAAGGTGGGTTTGGAGGGTATGGCGATTAGTTCTGGTTCAATGGAAGAATGGTTGGAGGAGGTTGGGAGTAGGGCGGAGGTGGATTTGTTTGAGAAAGTTTTGTATATTGGGTGGGGTTTATGGAAGTCGCGGAATGAAGGGGTTTGGAATAATAATTGGATGGGTCCTGAGGAGACAATTTCCATGGCACTAACTATGTGGGAAACTTGGTCTCGAATACAACATAATGATTCCCCTAGTTCAAGCAGGGAACCGGCATTGTATTGGGTAAGTCCATTGGATCCGTACGTCAAAATTAATACAGATGGGGCTTTATTTTCAGCACAAAATCGTAGTGGGGGTGGTTGGATTGGCAGGTCTGAGTCCGGTTTCGGGTTGGGGGGCGGCCAGGTGGGGTGGTCGGGCTGTGGGGAGGTGGAGGAAATTGAGGCGGCAACGATTAAAGAAGCTTTGTCGTGGGCGATTTCGAAAGAGTGGTCTCATGTGATCATCGAGTCGGATGCAAAATTGGTTGTGGATTCCATCAAGACCGGAGGGGAAGGTTATCCTAGTGCCTTGGGTCTGCTTTATTCTGATATCCAAAAGTTATCTGAGTCTTTTACATCTATTCTCTTTGTGTATGTTTCTCGCAAGTGTAATGAGGTTGCTTATATTTTAGTTAGAGATAGCTTAGAGGTAGAAGGTCTGAAGGTGTAGCTTTATGGGAGGGTATGCCTATAAATTGGGCCAGTCAAATTGATTGGGCCCACACTTGGGTTAAGTATATTTCTAAAATTAGGATACCCAAATTGATACAAATATTTTAGGTAGCATCATGTATACATATAGTAAAAGAGGAGCAAAAATGTATGTTGAAAAAGAAGACACAATTTCTTCTTAATTATGCAGTGTGGGAGAACGAAAAATAAGATTCATTTGCACCTACAGTTTGATTATATTATTGAATTCAATATTCTAAATTATTTATTAACAAGGGGAGGATTGTCATAAAACTTTTCATTAGGTAATCAAAGACCTAGATGTATTGTAGATGAAGTCAATGCAATAAAAATTCGAAGCCTTGTATACAGTGGCAGGGAGGGGTACGCCATCATAGGCCGCGTACCCCAAATATATATGGTTCCAGTTATGCTATAGTTAAAAAGAGAAGTTGATAGAGTAGTTAAAGTTTTGTTATTTTATGCCTATGCCACAGTTCGAATCTCACAATCATAATAAGAGAGTTTTGATTTTCAAATGGGCCCAACTACATAAAATTCCTTTTAAATGGGCTCAGCCCTTTATTTCTTTTAATTTATATGGACCCAACTACATAAAATTCCTTTTAAAATGGGCTCAGTCTTTTATTTCTTTTGATTTACATTGGCCCAAGTCCATTTCCACACATTTTAAACCTAAAAATTCTAAAAAAAAAGTGAGCTATAAGCACAAAAAATTCTTAAAAAGTGAATTACTATTGTGTTAAAAAACAAATTGTCTTCAAGTTATATTTGTTTATACGGTGACAAAATAATGTTTGGAGATAAAATAGTCTTAATATATGTAAAAAATTGTTCAAAATGTTTTTACCATGTACTAAAAATAATTAAATTAACTAAATTCGATAAATTAAAAAAAATCGGCCTACTCTTTGATGTAAGTCTAACTCCGCCACTGCTTGTATAAGAAACATAACGTGGAAACTTGATACACTACTACAAGAAAGGAAAACCACTAAAAGCAGATGAGTTTCCAAAATTAGGTGTAATGATGATAATAAAGTAGAGCTATGTCGTTCAAGATCGATGGTAAAATGATATGCTCATAAAGAGAACATTGATTACGATGACATTTTTTCTCTTATGATTCGGCTCACAACTATTCGAATCATTCTTGCGATGTGTGTTATATTTGACTTACAATTAGAGCAGCTAAATGTAAAATCTAATTTTCTCCACGGTGACTTACAATTAAAAGTTAATTTTGGAATAAGTCCTGATATACAAGGTCATATGAAATAACAACTTACAGATAAAACAACAAATATTATTCACCACAATTGTCACATATTTCAGCTATAAGACTTGGTGTATCTAAAAGCCACTAAGTGTCCTCCAAATCACAACTTACAGATACCCAAAAAAATAAGATGGAGTGGACAAAAAACTAAGAAATAGGTTTCTTCATCAATCTCTACTAAACATTTCAAAAATCATGACCAAGTCTAAGATAGAGAAATATAGTAATTAACTTAAGAAGATGAGGACTGTTTCCTTGGTAGATATGTCATGCTTTCTTTATCAAATGGTTATCACCAGCCAATTTTTAAACCCATTTGCAATATTATACAGGAAAAGACCAAGACAATGATAATGATATCTTTAATATCCATGGAACCTGCAAAGTTCGAACCCATGACATCACATGTGTGTCTTGACTATTAAGGCATCCCTCAGTCGATAACGAATATGTTAGTAATTGTCGTAGAAGTTTATTAAGTATTGTGATGGCAACATCCAAAGAAGAAGCATAGTATCGAACAATGACCAATGTAACATGTGATCAAATAATTGTTAGAAGATGTGAAGTTTTGCGAGATATATAACTCTAGTGAAACTCATATGTGACTGTCAAGTCGCCCTACACGTTGCCTCCAATTCATTTTTCCACAAGAGGACCAACTGATGGATGTTTTCACAAAGTTACTTCAAAGTCTTCGAAATGCTAACAAATGTAATAAGTATCAATGTTCCAACTTGATGAGGAGTAGTGTTAGAATCCCTCTGAAATAGCATATAGAAATGCATTGGTCAGTGATGAGCAATAAGAAGGTAGAAGATGAATACAAGTACTATTCACAGAAAGAGGATGAAATTTACACACACAAGAACCCTATAAAAATAAATGGAATTCCTAAGTTACAATAATATATCAACCATCAAATTATCCAAGTATCTCAAAAACCAAATCAACCATATCAGCCAAGTAACTGAAATTGTATGTGGTAGATATGTACAGATTCTGCATCTTGATTTTCTCCTTGTAAAGTGTAGTTTATGAGTATAAATAATACAGTACCATTTCAACATATTCATATTGTTGACACTTTGGTCAAGAAAATTAATGTGCTCTTAGCAATTTACAAAGATAAGTTCACTGATTTACATGAAAGGTTGAACTTAATATTATAAATCCATAGGACATAAAAAATAATAATTCGTTTGAACTATATGCAAGTAACAAATCAATTATGGCAGCAAGGTACCAAAAGATAACCTCCTGCAGTTCAAAGAAGCATAAACATAGCAATGAAAGGCTTTACAAAACTTCTTGCTTGCTTGCTTCTCTTTGTTATGTTATTGTACATAACAACAATATCCTCAGCACTTGACACCATCAGTTCAAGTCAATCCATTGAAGGCAATCAAACAATAGTTTCCGCGGATGGAAGCTTTCAGCTGGGATTTTTCAGCCGCGGTAATCAAGATAATAGATATTTGGGCATCTGGTACAACAAATTCCCTGCCATGACAGTTGTATGGGTTGCCAACCGGGAAGTCCCACTCGCCAACTTATCAGGAGCTTTGAAGGTTACAAACCAGGGAGTTCTCGTCCTTCTCAGTGACAATGAGACCATCATTTGGTCTTCCACTGCATCAAGACCTGTGCAGAATCCAGTTATACAGCTCTTGGATACAGGAAATCTTGTTGTAAGAGAAGTAACAGACAATGATCCTGAAAACTTCCTGTGGCAGAGTTTTGACTACCCATGTGATACACTCCTGCCCGAGTCCAAGTTAGGAAGAATCAGAGCCACGGGTTTCGATAGGATCCTGACATCCTGGAAAAACCCTGAAGACCCTTCTCCAGGTGATTTTACATATCGGATCGAACCCAATGGCTATCCACAGATATTTCTGTCACAGGGCTCAGACATAAAGTTCAGTACAGGGCCTTGGAATGGTGTAAGGTATGGTGGGTCACCGAATCAGAGAGAAAATCCAATATACAAATTTGGTTTTGTTCTCAATGAGAAGGAGATGTACTACAGCTATGAGCTACTAAACAGCTCTGTTCTCTCAAGGCTGATTTTGAGCTCTACTGGTGTCATCCAGCGCTACACATGGATCGATCGGACACAAGGTTGGGTCCTCTACCTAACTGTACCAATGGATAACTGTGATGCTTATGCATTGTGTGGTTCCCATGGCAAGTGCAATGTTGTTGAATCTCCAGCATGTCAGTGCATGAATGGTTTTGTGCCAAAATTTCGTGACGAGTGGGACAGGGCGGATTGGTCTAATGGGTGTGTAAGGAGGACTCCTTTGAATTGCAGTGAGGATATTTTCTTGAAGTATCCGGGTATAAAATTACCAGATACACAGAGATCCTGGTATAATACAACCATGAACCTCGAGGAATGTAAGATGATATGCACGAAGAACTGCACTTGTACAGCTTATGCTAATTTAGATATCAGAGGAGGAGAGAGTGGATGCTTGCACTGGTTCGGAGACCTTATTGATATCAGACAACTCAACGAAGACGGGCAAGATCTTTACATAAGGATGGCTGCCTCAGAAGCAGGTACTAGTACACTTTCTAAGTATCTATAGCCAAATAAACAAGACATTCATGAAATGATTAGTAAATTGAGAGTTTCTCATAAAAAATCCTAGAACTGTTCCGCATTTCTGAACTTGTTTTTCTTTTCCCATTCTTCTAACTGTAATTGCTGCATTCAGGTAAATTTGAATCCCAACACAACCAGAAGAAACGACTGGTAATCATAGTCAGCTCAGTCTTTGGGATGCTGATTTTAGGCATGGGCATGATCATATATGTTCTGAACAAGAAGGGGCTATTTAGAAAAGGTAAAGCACTAAACTAAACCACTTTAGCAAATTCAGCACTTATAGTTGTTAAGAGTAAGGGTTGAACGAAGGGCATAGGTGCATTACTTTGATGGACTGACCTCCATCCCCATGAACAAAATGTTCCTTAACATTATGCACAAGAAAATGTAATAACTCTAGTTTGCTTTCTGCTTGGCAGTGGAAAAGGTAAACAATTCAGGAGGCTCCAGCTCTGAAAGCCAGAAGGAAGATCTAGAACTACCATTATTTGAATTTCTGACCCTAGCTGCTGCTACAAATAACTTTTCAGAGAAAAATAAGATTGGAGAGGGTGGTTTTGGACCTGTCTACAAGGTAATATCCAGATACAGTGATACACTACTAGCATAGTAGCAACTCTATACAACAATGCAACATTTTTTTATGTTCCCCTCTTCATCAAACAGTTTCTGTGAAGAGAGAACAGGCTAAAAAATAGAGGAGAGAGAGAATAGCACTTTTTTGTAGCTGAAAACTCATACTACCATCATGGTCGACCATTTTGCAGGGTGTGCTGAAAGATGGCCAAGAAATAGCAGTGAAAATGCTATCAAGAAATTCAAATCAAGGGCTCAATGAGTTCAAGAATGAAGTCATATGTATTGCAAAGCTTCAGCACCGGAACCTTGTGAAGCTTCTTGGCTACTGCATTCAAGAAGAGAAGATACTTTTATATGAATACATGCCCAACAAAAGCTTAGACTTCTTTATTTTTGGTTTGGCTTTCTCAACACCTTATGCTATGATATTTCGTAGAAACTCCCTATACATGCAAACTCTCTGACTGTATTGGACTAGTGTATAGCTAAACTCTACTTCAACCTAAAAGCTTATGTAATTAAATGGAGGGTCCAACTAGTATATCAAACAGTCTCAAACACCACTTACTTTCAATGTGGGGTACTTAAACATGATTCGCATATCATATTATCTAAAACCCATGGAACCAAGTCAAGTGGCCTCTTATTAGTGAAGAAATGGGACTCTACCCTAGTCTTTAATTATTACTTCAATAAAATTTTGCAGATGTAGCACAAAGGCAGCTACTCAATTGGGTAAAGCGCTTTAACATTATCAATGGGATTGCTAGGGGCCTTTTATATCTTCATCAAGATTCCAGACTCAGAATCATTCACAGGGATCTCAAAGCTAGCAATGTGTTACTAGATTACGAGATGAATCCAAAAATTTCGGACTTTGGCACAGCTCGATGCTTTGGAGGAAATGAAACTGAAGCAAACACAGACAGAGTGGTTGGAACTTAGTAAGAACCTTTTAGCTTGCTGCTTTTACATATGACTTGAGTGAAGTTCAGATAGAAAATTCATATTATTCACATAGGGCAGTGCCCAATTTATAATGCATGAGAGTGAATCATGATAACTAAAGATCCCTAAATTTAAGATAATTCAAATCATACTATCTCTATTACCTATAAGTAACAGATATTCTCACAACTTGATTGTTCATTAGTTGATTTTGTGCATTCTGTAATTTTGTGCAGTGGTTACATGTCCCCTGAGTATGCAATTGACGGGAACTTCTCTACAAAATCTGATGTCTTCAGCTATGGTGTTTTGTTGCTAGAGATAGCCACAGGGCAGAAAAACAAGGGTTTCTATCATCCAGACCACTACCTTAATCTCCTTGGTCATGTAAGTGTTTACTGCTTAGTCAAGTTGTATTAACGTTCGTTTGTTCAATGTTGAAACATGACACTGAAAAGTTGGCTATGAATTATTAGGCATGGAAACTCTTTGAGGAAGACAGGACCTTGGAACTAATAGATGACTTGATGGATAGCTCGTGTAATCTATCACAGGCCTTAAGATCAATCCATGTAGGTCTACTATGTGTGCAAAGATGTCCAGAAGATAGGCCAAGTATGTCATATGTTGTGTTGATGTTAACCAGTGATATCATGTTGCCTCAGCCTAAGGAGCCTGGTTTTTACACCGAAAGAAAACTGTTTCAAATGAATTCCTTGTTTAGCAAACAAGCTTCATGTGAAGGTACTGAAATGACGATAACATATTTAAGTGGTCGATAGAATATGCTTTATGCAAGAAAAAATGCATTGCAAGGGATGTAAAGTACTAGTTGAAGTTTCATAGTTTCAAGCAATGATTAGAACTATTGTTAGAGCAAGATAGCAACTCAATACTGTAATATTAAGTTTCCCCACTTCAGATTTAGCAAACCGATCGTATTTGCACAACTGCAGGAGATATGTAAAGATCAATCATTTGGTCATGCAATAAGTGGGAAATTGTAACAATTCCTACCTGTAGTGATTTTGGATATATAGGTTGCTACTGCAGACTCCTTTTTTATGCCTTTCTTTTTTTTGTGCTTAACTATTACCTGCATAAAATAAATACATTATACAAGCTCTACAAATTTCGCAATTTTATTCCAGTTTTTTTACTGGCAAAGAATAATGTATATTGATAATAAAGAGGGCTGAGCTTCCAAGGAGGAAATGCAGCCTCATTCAAGGTACAAGAAACTGCCATAAGAGAGTGTATAAAAGGAACAAGAAGAGCAGACCATGGCGAAATGAACCATTAAATCAGATAAATAAATTTCAGTCTACTACTGTATCAACTTAGTTCTTGGTAAGGAAGAAAGTGCTAAATAGAGAGATATTGAAGGATAATATGGTCAAAAGCAAAACTACTTTGCAGCAGCATGACAATTGATATTCAAAGGTTGTTTATAATTGAAACTTATGCCATTCAGATTATATATCGTCCTACTAATCTCATGGTATCGAAGTGACAATGTTATCAAGATGCAGTGACTGATGCAAAAGTGTTAAAAAATATTGTTGACTTCTTTTCTCAGCTGACCTAGTGATCTTTGAGCCAAACAGTTTGGAGGCACTCCCACAGATCCTCAAAACCACGAAAAGTCTACTGAAAATGACAAGTTTCTTCATTTTTTTCCTATTATTATCTTTCAATGGCCAGACTAAGATCCCTTAAATTGTAGGAAGAACCTTGTAATTTTCAAACTCAAAACTCATCCCAAACAAATTAAAACAACAAGAACTGTCAAAATGTTCTGTGCAGGCGACTTCATAAATGATATATGTATAAAATCACAGACAAAACTAAAACGAAATATTAACCAAAAAGAAATGGATAAATGGAACATAACCTACCATCTTCTCAAAATTACTTATAATTCATACTCATGTAAATCCATATCATTCAGTCAACAAATCTAATGCATGTTTGGCAGTTTTTATGGAAAAATCTAGTGCCTTGTGCAGAAGGGAAAAAGATAAAGACAAGATGAATTGGTCTGAAGACTGATGGGTACATATCCCCAGAGTATGCAGTTGATGGGCTCTTCTCAGTAAAATCCGATGTCTTTAGCTATAGTGTATTGGTGTTAGAGATAGTGAGTGGAAAGAAAAACCGGGGATTCCATCATCCAGATCATCAACTTAATCTTCTTGGTCATGTAAGTACTATGACAACCTATTCAAACATTCTTCTAATAAATGTAGAAACCCATGCCCCAAAAGGTCGTTTTGATTGTTACTAGGCACGGAAACTCTTCAAGGAAGATAGGTCCTTGGCACTAATAGATTACTTGATGGACGACTCGTGTAATCCATCCAAAATGTCAAGATCAATCCATGTGGGTCTATTGTGCATGGAGAGAAACCCAGAGGATAGACCAAGTATGGCATCCATGGTATTGATGTTGAGCAGTGATATTACCTTGGCTAAGCCTAAAGAGCCTGGTTTTTACACCTATAGAGAAATTTCCGAAGCAGATTCTATCACAAGCAACAAAACATCATGTTCAGACAATATAATGAGCATGACAATGTTCAATGGTCAATAGAGTAAGCTTCTATGTTAATACAAGAAACATTTAACTTCAAAAATCTCTCTAGTGTTGTACTATTGTTCATGTTTCTATTGCAGTTAGTTTCACCAAAATGTGTTCAAATTTGATGTTTCATAGGATTCAAATATTGACACATTGCAATGGTTAGTCAAAGGGCAACAGGACAAGTCTAGAGTTTGAATCTTCACTGAAGCATTTTATCAAACACTTTGTGGGCAACTGTAATAATTCTCACCAGTGGCTGTTTCTACAGTCTCCTTCTTTGTCCCAGATGTTTTTGGTTGGTGAGTAAATTGTTGAGGGCAGGCAGTGTAAATGTCCATATATTTTACACAAATGGAGAAGATTTTTTATTTTACCCCTAAATTAGGAGTTTGATCCTGGTTTAGGGAGTGGGTTGATAGAGAGGAATTAAGGGCTCAAAGGGAACTAATTTACTTTTGGGAAGTTTTTTCATGTCAACAAATATTGAGTACTTTTTTTCTCAGCTGACCAGTGATCTTTGAGCCAAGCAGTTTGGATGGTACAGAATACAGAGTACCTGCAAATCTGGTTCTAGCTCTAAGACAGTTTCAATTTGGTTGTCCTGTTGCTTTCACTACCTCCATATTTGAACCAAGAAATCAACTTGATGGGGACCATATTTGAATAATAAAATTCTAGTTGGAGGGTTTATAATATTTGGGTTTTATTTTTGTTTGTTTAGAAAATTTATATGGAAAAATAGATGCAGAGACAAAGGATAGCCAGGGCTGTTCCTTTCAGACAGACTAATATAGTCAATAAGAAAATAAGACTGTTGTCTACCATTCAAAGCTGTCTTGTTCATCTAGAGACCCTCAATTGCCCTCACAACAAGGCTACACTGGATAGGACAGGTTCCTTGGTGTTTTTTTCCAAAAATTGTCTTCCAATGACCACAACTGAGAGCCTCAAAACTGTAGATAATTTCTTTAAAATTTCCTTTGATTGCTGACAATGAGGTCTCAACTCAAGTCATTAGACTTTTCCTCTGTATATATTCAACCAGTTCTTCCAGCAACAATAACAAAATAGTGCATTCCAGGGCAGGGAAAAAAAAAGAGAGAGCATAACAATGGAAGGCTTTACATTTACAATACTTATTTTCTGCTCCTCTTTGTTGTGCTTAACAACAATTTCTGCTGCACTTGACACTTTAAGTGCAAGCCAATCCATCACAAGCAATCAAACAATGGTTTCAGTCGACGAAACCTTTGAATTAGGATTCTTTAACCCTGATAAGTCAGAGAAGCAATACCTGGGCATCTGGTACAAGAAAATACACCCCCTGACTGTAGTATGGGTAGCCAACCGAGAAACATCCCTCCCCAACTCAACAGGCACCTTGAAGATCACTAACCGGGGAGTTCTCGTCCTTCTCAATGAAAATGAGACCACCATTTGGTCTTCCACAGCATCAAGATCTGTGCAGAATCCAGTTGCACAACTCCTGGATACAGGAAATCTAGTCGTTAGAGAAGCAAATGACAACAATCCTGAAAACTTCCTATGGCAAAGTTTTGACTATCCATGTGATACATTTCTACCTGTATTCAAGTTAGGAAGAATCAGAGCAACGGGTTTTGATAGGATTCTGAGATCCTGGAAGAGCCCTGATGATCCTTCTCCGGGTGATTATACTTATCGAGTTGAACCCCATGGATATCCACAACTAGTTCTGTCACAGGGCTCAGTCATCAAGTACAGGACAGGACCTTGGAATGGTTTAAGGTATAGTGGGACTCCAAATCTGAGAGAAAACCCAATATACAAATTTGGTTTTGTTCTCAATGAGAAGGAGATGTACTACAGATATGACCTACTAAACAGCTCTGTTCTTTCAAGGATGATTTTGAGCTCTACTGGTGTCATCCAGCGCTACATGTGGATTGATCGGACAAAAGGTTGGAGCCTCTACCTAACTGCACCAATAGATAATTGTGATGCTTATGGATTGTGTGGTTCCTATGGCAGCTGTAATGTTGATAACTCTCCGGTATGTCACTGCATGAGAGGTTTTGTGCCCAAATCTCGTGAAGAATGGGACAGGGTGGATTGGTCTAATGGGTGTGCAAGGAGGTCTCCTTTGAACTGCAGTGAAGATGTTTTCTTGTTGTACCCTGGTTTGAAATTACCAGATACACAAGGATCATGGTTTAATACAACCATGAACCTCGACGAGTGTAAGATGATCTGCAAGAAAAACTGCACTTGTACAGCTTATGCTAATTTGGATATCAGAAATGGGGGAAGTGGATGCTTATTATGGTTCGGAGACCTGATTGATATTAGAGAATACAATGAACATGGGCAAGATCTATTCATAAGAATGGCAGCCTCCGAAGCAGGTACAATACAACTACAAACGTTTATTAAGTATAACAAATTCAATATGAAATCCAACAAATATGTTACTCCTGTTTTCTGACTCTTTTTTCTGCATGTAACTCTTGCTCTCAGATAAAGTTTTCTCCGAGCACAGCCAGAAAAAACAAGTGGCAATCATAGTCTGCTCAGTCTTAGGGACACTGATTTTAGGCCTGGCTCTGACCGTGTACATTTTGAACAAGAAGCGGCTACAAAGACAAGGTAAATCACAAAAACCAGCAGTGGTATAACTAATTTTAGACTTTCAGTAGAACCACAATTAGTTTGATCGGTCACGGTGTCATTTTTCACCTATTAAGTCTTTAACTTGTAGACTCCACATTCTGTAACTTGTATCACTTGGATACATGGATGAATTTACTTCTCAGGAGCAGAACTCTATACATTTCATGATCGATAAAAACGCAATGGAAGTACTGAAGTTGGGACATATGGTTAAGTTAAATGAAAAGCAAGAACTTAGAGAATAAATAGGAGGAAGAGAGGACATTACAAGTTTACAATCATATAATAAGTGATACTAGTGCACATTGGTTGGGACAGGACAACCGAATGATATTATGCACTAGAAAAAAACTCAATGTTTTCTCATCTCATATAAAATCATTCCTAATTCTGCAGAGGTAAAGGGATACAATTCAGAAGGAGGTTATTCCATCACTGAAAGTCAGAAGGGAGATCTAGAGCTACCATTTTTTGACTTCAAGACAATAGCTGCTGCTACCAATAACTTTTCAGAAAACAATAAGCTAGGAGCGGGTGGTTTCGGACCTGTCTACAAGGTAATGTTTATATGCGTTCCTGAATAACATGGTAGCAATTCTAACTACTACTATCAGATTTGTTTTCCTTATAAAATCTAGTTTTTACTCATTACATTGCTGTATTTGCACCTTTGAAACAGAGTTCACCCTTCTGAAGTGTTACAATATTTAAACTCTAATAATGACTTATAACAGCCTTGTTGATGTAGAAATGGCTATAGAAATGAAAAAGAAAAAAAGTTCTTTTCGCAGAAGAAGCTTAAACTATCATTGCATATTATAGGATAAACAAATTAGTTTTCTTAATTGCCTCTTCATGAAACAGTTTATATCGATATGATAACAGCACAAAGGCAAAGGGCCGAGGAGAAGAGTTGATAATGAAGAGAGAGAGAGAGAGAGAGAGAGAGAAGCATGCACTCCTTTTTCTAGCTAAAAACTAATACTACTATGGATGGTAATTTCAGGGAACGTTAAAAGAGGGCCAAGAAATAGCAGTGAAGATGCTATCAAGGAATTCAAATCAAGGACTTGGTGAGTTCAAAAATGAAGCCATGTGTATCGCAAAACTTCAGCACCGGAACCTTGTGAAGCTTCTTGGGTGCTGCATTGAACAAGAAAAGATGCTTTTATACGAATACATGCCAAACAAAAGCTTGGACTTCTTTATATTTGGTTAGGCTTTCTCCAAACCTTATTTTATGATCTTTAACTACATACACAAAATTAACTCAATATACAAGCTCCAAGCAATTTCATAATATTGCACCTTGTGTACACAACATGCTATTATCTTAAACCCGTTATTTGATCCAGTCAAGTTGCATCTTATTAATGAAGAAAACATTACACTACCAACCAATTGCTCGTTCAATCGACAGTGGAAGCTATTGACACAGATAAAATAAATTGCAGATAAAATGCAAAGGGGGCTACTCAATTGGCGAAAGCGCTCTCACATTATCAATGGGATCGCAAGAGGGCTTTTGTATCTTCATCAAGATTCTATATTGAGAATCATTCACAGAGATCTCAAAGCTAGCAATATATTACTAGATTACGAGATGAATCCAAAAATTTCAGACTTTGGCCTTGCCAGAAGCTTTGGAGGGAACGAAACTGAAGCAAATACTAAGAGAGTTGTTGGAACATAGTAAGAAACTTTATGGGAAATATTGTAATCTTGATTTCCATAGCTAATTAGTTTGTTTAATCTGTTCTATAACTTTCTGCAGTGGTTACATGTCCCCTGAGTATGCAGTTGACGGAATCTTCTCAGTAAAATCTGATGTGTTTAGCTATGGTGTTTTAGTATTAGAGATAGTGAGTGGGAAGAAAAACCGGGGATTCTATCATCCAGATCATCAGCTTAATCTTCTTGGTCATGTAAGTACTACGGAAACCTACACTAATGTTTTTTTTTTCTTCTAATTATCATTGAAACCCATCACTCAAAAGTTGATTTCTAATTTTTACTAGGCATGGAAACTCTTCAAGGAAGATAGGTCCTTGGAACTTATAGATGACATGATGGATGACTCATACAATCTATCTGATGTATCAAGATCAATCCATGTGGGTCTATTGTGTGTGCAGAGAAATCCAGAGGATAGACCAAGTATGGCATCTGTGGTACTAATGTTGAGCAGTGATATTACATTGCCTAAGCCTAAAGAGCCTGGTTTTTTCACGGAAAGAGAAATTTTCGATGCAGATTCTTCGTCAAGCTCACGTTCAGGCAATAAAATGAGCATGACAATGTTCAGTGGTAGATGATAACAAAATAGAATTCAAAGTTCACAAAATCTTTATGTGAAAAGTTGAAGTTTCTTAGGATTGAAAATATTGGCTCATTAGTGGTTAGTCACAGAGCAATAGAAAGAACAAGTCATAAATGTAAATATTCATTGAAGCATTTTATCAAACACTTTGTGGGCGAGTGTAATAATTCATACCTGCGGCTGTTTTTGCAGGCTCCTTGTTTGGCTTGGTTGTCCGTAATTTAAGGGACTGATCTTATCATTGTTTTGAATGAGTATTTGAAGTTATTCTTTCGGAAAGATGGGTGGGTTGTTGAGGGAGTGTCATGTGTGGAAAAGGCTTTTATAAAATGGGTTGTTGAACTCGCAAGCACCCAAAATCCAACCCACTTTTTGCCCGATCCGATCCGACCAACTTTCAGACCGATTCGGGTTCATCTTGTGGTATTTCAGGCCGGTCAGATAACCCACACAATTCATCACATTTCCTGCCTAAAAACTAAATTCCAACCTGAAACCCGTTCAAACCCGAAGTACTTTCAGGTTAGACTCTACCCATCCAAAACCAATCCAAAATCCAATTTGTCAGTTCTAATCCAAATGTCACCATACATGAAAATTCAAAAAATAAAATGACCAATATTGGCCATTTAAATCATCATTCCAAATATGACAGTTTTTTCCGGTCTAAACCATGGGTTTCTTAAACGGGCTCGCAAACTCGCGGTTGACACCTTCAAACCGTTTTATCACACTCAAGACTAATCCACATTTGAGCGTAAGTCACAGCTAAAGCACATCCCTCTCCCAAGGGAGTGTTGAGCAGGGATCGAACGCAAGCGTTCATCCCAGTATCCCACTCACGCAGACTGTGTGACCAACTACGCAACTACCTTAGTAAATATGACAGTTTTACTCCAACATATGCAACAACCATTTATATATGGCAACATACCAACCATGTTATTTAAATAAGCTATGTTAGAAGTCAACTCTTGTATGAGTTTCACAAGTTTCTCATAGTCAAACCCTTACGCAAGGAATCAAAATCAGCTCATAATCTTGACAGAATCAAAAACACTAATCATGTCAGATTGCCTTTCACGATCCTAGACTCAGCTCTTCCAATTAATTACTATTTTTCATTTGAATCAACAAATAAAAAATGCACAGAGTGTTTGAAATTAGGCCTCACCCACTATCCATCATTTTTTTTTCAAAGTCAATGTGTTCCATTTTCATTTGCCAATAAGCTCTCATGAACTTTGGTGCTGTTCTTGATGATGATGGCATCAATGGAAGCCCTGAAGCTGCTCCTCTTTGTGTCATCATGCACTTGTTTTCTTTATCTTGTATCAGTTTCTACCACATGTGCAGCTCTTGGTGACACCATTGTTGCAGCTCAATCAATCAGAGATGGTGACACCATTGTTTCCTCCGGAGGGGTCTTTGAATTGGGTTTCTTCAGCAATGGAGATTCCCAGAATCATCAGTATTTGGGGATATGGTACAAGAAGATATCGACCGAGAAACAAACAGTTGTGTGGGTTGCTAATAGAGACCACCCTCTCAATGCTTCATTAGGAGGAGTTTTGCAGCTCACGCGCCGCGGAGATTTAGTACTCATGGATTGTTCTAATGCCACCATTTGGTCTTCCAATTCATCAGCAAGTAGCAACAACAGCAACATTAGTCCAATTGTGCAGCTTTTGGATTCAGGAAACCTTGTTGTGAGGTCTGGGAATGGAAGCAATGACAGTGCTGAGGATTTTTTGTGGCAGAGTTTTGATTATCCTGGAGACACCCTTTTGCCAGGAATGAAGTATGGAGTGAACCTGGCGACGGGCGTGAACCGGTACTTGACATCCTGGAAAAGGCCTGATGATCCTGGAACTGGTGAGTACTCAAACAAGCTTGATCATAATGGCTTGCCTCAGTTTTTTCTGTATAGAGGTTCAGATATTCAGTTCAGGTCTGGTGCTTGGAATGGCCTCAGGTTCAGTGGGATGCCAAATTTGAAGCCTAACAATATCTACAAATACGAGTTTGTGTTCACTGATGAGGAGGTCTATTACACATACCACTTGCTCAACAGCTCAGTTGTGTCAAGGTTTCTGCTGAGTCCATTTGGTTTGCTTCAGAGGTTCACTTGGATTGGCCGGACGCAAGGATGGGTTTTGTACTTGACAGGACAGATGGACAATTGTGACAGATATGCATTATGTGGAGCTCATGGAACTTGCAACATCAACAACTCTCCAGCTTGTGAGTGCTTGAAAGGGTTTGTGCCAAAATACCCCAATGATTGGGAGGTTTCGGATTGGTCCAATGGTTGCGTGAGGAAGACTCCGTTGGATTGTCGCGATGGGGAGGGTTTCTTGAAGTATCCTGGTGTGAAATGGCCTGATACCAGGAGCTCTTGGTATAACAAGACTATGAATCTTGAAGAATGTGAGAGGGTGTGCTTGAAGAACTGCTCTTGCACAGCTTATTCGAGTTTGGATATTAGAGATGGAGGAAGTGGGTGTTTGCTTTGGTTTCATGACCTTATTGATATTAGAGATTACCCGGAAAATGGACAGGACATATACATTAGAATGTCTGCTTCCGAGATAGGTAAAACATCCTTAAAATGGTTTTGGTTCATCATTTGACTTATTCTTGCTGATTGTGAATGTTGTGCACTTGTGTTTTTGTTGTGGCAGCGGCTCATAGAATGATGAAAGGGAAGAAACTATTGAAAATCGTACTCATTCCCGTGTTGTGCGTGTCAGTAGCTTTCTTTGGTCTATTCCTGATCTTTTGCTTCTTGAGAAAGAAGAGGAAGAAGAACCTAAACAAGCTTATCAGAACAGGTAACTTCCCTTGATCTTCCAAAAATATTTGCTGCATTTTCGGTTTCTGCACAACTTTTTGTGTACATTAGGCTAATTCATAAGAGTTTTTTGTGCACAAACCAAGTTGCTGTCACATTTCCCTTTGAAATGTGACTAGTACTATCTCATCATCATTGGATCAAATCATTAACATCCAATGTTCTTGTCTTTAAATTTGCAGGAACGGCGCCATTCAATTCAGAACATGAATATGATGCTAGCGAAGGCGAAAATGATGATCTAGAGCTACCATTAATTGATTTTGCAACAATAGCTGATGCTACTGACAATTTTTCCCCAAGCAACAAGCTTGGTCAGGGTGGCTTTGGACCAGTCTACAAGGTATAGATAACACAACATTGTTTCTTTTTGTTATGTGACCTGAATGTAACATAATGCTGAGGACTTGAATTCTTACAAAATTTCAGGGAGTACTGAGAGATGGGCAAGAAATAGCAGTGAAGAGGCTTTCAAGAAGCTCAAGACAAGGCCTCGATGAGTTCAAGAACGAGGTTCTTTGTATCGCCAAACTTCAGCATCGAAACCTTGTGAAGCTCTTAGGATGCTGCATTCAAGTAGACGAAAGAATGCTGATATACGAGTACATGTCCAATAAAAGTCTAGACTTTGTCATTTTTGGTATGGTTCTTTCAAAACTTTGGCACACATTTTGCTGTTGAATCTGATCTTTTTGACAGATTACCTCATAAATCATAGTAATAGATCATATGCTGACTTTTTGTTTCGATTTAGCAGATAATAAACAAAGTGCATTACTGGATTGGTGCAAGCGTTTTAACATCATCAATGGGATAGCTAGAGGACTTTTGTATCTTCATCAAGATTCAAGGCTTAGAATCATCCATAGAGACCTTAAAGCTAGCAACATTCTGTTGGACTACAACATGAACCCGAAAATTTCGGATTTTGGCATAGCAAGAACTTTTGGTGGTGATGAAACTTCAGCTAATACAACAAGAGTTGTGGGAACATAGTTGAGCATCTCAAGATATACATGTACATTTTGTCCACTTTCACTGTCCACATATGAATCAATGTGCCTAACTTGCTGAATTCTTTGTTGCAGTGGTTACATGTCTCCAGAGTATGCAATTGATGGGCTGTTCTCAGTGAAATCTGACATCTTTAGCTTTGGTGTCTTGGTGTTGGAGATAGTGAGTGGGAAGAAGAATAGGGGATTCACTCATCCAGAGCACAAGATGAATCTTCTTGGACATGTAAGTGCATCCTAAGAACTTGCACGTAAAGGAACGCGTTAGAATATAAAATAGATTCCAATCCAAAAGGTTAAGTTAAGCTCGTAGGTGAATAACCCAATATCGATGGTAATGGACTTCACATTCTTTTGATGTCAGATACATTAACACTCCCCTCACGTGCAAGTCTGTTAACACAACGGACATTGCACGTGGACCAAAAAAGGATGCAACAAAGACGGGTCACTAGGCCCATACCAAACTAGTTCTAATAACATGTTAATGTATCTCACATCAAAAGAATATGAAGTCCGTTGCCACTTGATATACAAGTCGGGCCTCTACCTATTAGCTTAACTTTTGGGTTGGAGTCAAGTTTAACATGATATCATTGTTGGTTTGGTTTGGACCTAGTGACCCGTTGTTGTTACCTCCCTTGTTCCACGACGCGAGCCACTTGTTATGCAAGTTGGGTCATCCACCTATCAGTTTAATCTCTTGACTAGAGTCAAGACTTAAACCTTTCTGTTGAATAAGAATGTTGGGTTCTTTTTGTCTTAAGTGGTTCAACATTTGTGCAGACATGGAAGCTATACAAAGAGGGAAGGCCATTGGAGCTGATTGAAGCATCAGTGAAGGAGTCATGTAACCTGAGAGAAGCAGTGAGAGCAATCCATGTAGGGCTATTATGTGTGCAGCAGAGTCCAGAGGATAGGCCTAACATGTCAACTGTGGTTCTGATGCTAACAAGTGAGATCATGTTGCCTGAGCCAAAAGAGCCTGGTTTTTTCACTGAAAGGTATTTGTCAGACAAGGAGGATTCTACAACAAGCCATCATATTGTTACTACAGGTTCGACCAACGGATTAACTGTCACGTTGCTACATCCTCGATAGATATAGATCGATATAGCGTACTATGATTTGTGTAATATAGATATAAGTTGTCATGTTTTCTTGTTCATATGGTAGATGTTTTGTACATTCATTGTTTTGTTGATCAAAATTTGTAGACTTTAGCTGTCATTAACTTGGTTCTTTTCTTGCTGTTGGTTTGCTTTAGTAGTTGTTCAAATGGGTCCATGTTTTACATTGGAGAACACTTTTAGAACATTTGCAATACAGGAACACAAGAAGATGTGTAAAACAAGTGGTCACACCATAAATTGAACAAAATACCAAACCTTAAAATGACTAAAAACTTTCTATATAGGTTCTTATAAAATACATACAGTCTATCAAACAAGGTTCACATGAACCTTGTTTCAATATTAGAGAATGCATGTGTTAAAACTTGATGGTAAGAGATTTGTTGCGCATGTCGTTTTGCTTTGCTCGAATATGGATTAAATTGGAGGCGGATATTGACAAAATAGGACAGTCAAAATACAAGTGGTCAGAAACATAACTTACAATATTTTTGACAGAAATTCTGACAGAATTTTCGTTAGTGAACATTATGACAAAATATCCGTCAATCAACTATAACAACATAATGCTAATTCTAAGACGGAATTTTTCCGTTTCCTGCCACGATTCCGCTAAATTTCTGACTATTCTGTTACTTTTGACGTAACGTAGTCCGTCAAAATACAGAGATATTTTCTTGGAGTGAAAAATATTAGGCTGATTGAGGCCAAACATATCTAATTCTCAAGAATCATGAATAAAAACTATACTAATGTTTGACTTTTTCAATAGTAGTGTTGTGCAAGAATTCCACCCTTAAAAATGGAGTACATATAATTATTTATATATGTAACATTAATTTTTATAGTGCAAAGAACCAATCTCCTATCTTAGACTTATGATATCAATGAATGTAAACGTATAGTGGAATGCTGTGTCAATAGTCAATAGTCAAGAGCATCAATTTTTCTTGAATTAAAGGATTGTTTATATCTACCTGAGTACCTTACCTTAATTAATAATCAATCCATAGCCGGAAAATAAGAAAATTTGTAGAATTTCATTCACTCTACAGAAATATGAAGAAAAAATCAACAATATTGAAGGTTTCATTAAGTCCTTGAGAACACTGGTAAACACGGAAAATGTGGAACACAAGCAATGGTGGTGGTTGGTAATATGAAGAACAAATGATACCAAAAGAAAAAACTAGTTCATTCATGTTTAATTACTTTTTTATGTGTGTGAAAAATGTAGAATTCAACACCAAACCCTCCACTTATATGTGAATCATGATCACTTGGGAGTGTCTATTTTGGACTTTCTATAAACTATACCAAGTCTTGGTCTCTCAATTCATCAGCACTTGAGTTGTGCATGCATTAGTATCTAATTAGTCAGTACTAATCAATACTAGAAATTTCACCATATTAAAATAGTGTTCACCGCTAAACACAGGGTTAGCTGACAAAGGGTCAATTTAAATTGGGGTTTCAAGTTCGAGTCTCATATGTAGTTGCGATAAAACTTGGCAGGAAGAGTTTTGCCGTCATTATGGTCCTACCCGACTCAAATGATATTAATATGAGTATGGTATGGCTTAAAGGTGACGATCTTGTGATGATCGCGTACCCTCTTCAGAAAACTCATGGTTAAGACAACAAAAAAATGTTTCAGAAAATAATCTCATTTTCCAAGCCACATTATTTTTGGCTTAGTCTAAGCCAAACCAATGAGGTGATGACACTCATCTAATTTCATCCATACCCACAAGTGAATTGGTGGGAGCTGAGCGACCCGCCCGGATCCGAAAATTTTAATGAGGTGTCACCACCTCATTAATGGCTTAGCC
>JAYMTF010001141.1:0-25933 GCA_036897485.1 Pelargonium nanum | reverse complement strand
GTCGGAGCACATTAATGCTCATAAGCTCTACCTGCTTATCAGCTATTTTGGAGAAACTAATCCAAACACCCTCTAAATATACTTATAGAGAGGGCGATAAACCTTAAACTGGATTGTTATGCTACATCAGTGTTAATTGTATAATTAACTCATTTCTAGTTTACCGAACAAAAATTTAACAATTGTAAACAAAAAAAAAATATTAATTACACAAAGTGCGCGGACTCATTATTGCTTTTTGGTCATCGTTGATTGTGTAATTTCACATTTCTAGTTTATTTTTAACATCACGTCAAGTTAACAATATTTCACGTTAAAGTTATCTTGTTTGTTTTAAATAATAAAAGGACTATATTTAAGTTTAATTCAAGTACCAAAATAGTCTAATCATAACAATTTAGAGGCCAAAACAATCATGAGCAAGAGCAATGGGCACAAAAAGAGATCAATAAATTAGCATCATAAATAAGAAAAGTTGTAGAACACATAAAAGGACACAAGTGTCCTAGGGAAAATGAACTAGAAATCATTGAAAGAGTAACAAGGCAGTCAAAAAAACAAATACTATGATCTTTGAATTGTACTTAACTTTGAGCAAAGTATCTAAATCTTGTCTTCTTGGAGGGAATTACATTACATTACATTTCCTTTCTGTTTCTTTTGCTTTTCAGCTTTTAAAACCACCCACTTATGCCACCCTCTCTTTTCTCTTACCCAAAACCCAAATATTTATTTATAGGATGTCAATTTTGGGCTTTACCTTAATCCCAATAGGCTTTCTCATTGTGTCATTTTTTACTTCACAAACTGTGCTATCTGCAAAGGAAAGGAACTACTCAAATGTTCAAACTTCAAGACATCACCTCCTATTCCTCTTGTGTACTTGGATGACGTAGCCTCTGATATAGACCCACTACTCCTAATATTCTCCCCCATATACACACACCTATACGTATACATATATGTGGAGATGGTAATTCCGGCTGTAACACGATATATGTCACAAAATTAGCGTGTTTGGATCACATTTTGTAACCATATTGTGTTGGACTTCCAAAACACGAACCGCAATTAACGCACGACATGCAGACTTAAGGATATAATTGTAAATTAATATGAATATCGTATCAAATGTGTTGGTTCTATTGTGCATAAATGTTGGGTCAACATGACTCATTTAGATATCGAGTTAAACGTGTCGTGCTCGTGTTCAATTATTCAGAACTATTACTAAGCATGTCGTGTTCCTGTTGGGTCGTGCAGCACAACGTCAACCTTCAGCACAACACAACACGCACGAATTTCCAACTCTACATATATGTATGGGTCTTGGTCGATCATTATTGGTTATATAGTTTTGACTTTTCACATATGCGGGTCATTTTATCTAGTAAAGCAACAACTCATAAAGAAAAGTTGACTAAGCTTACAAGGTCGTGCCCATAACCCAATATAAATCATAGCTAAAACTTGTCATAATTCAAATAATTTACTGATGTGACAACTAATAAAAATGATCGTTTTAAGTAAAGACATACTCGTAGCTTAAAATCCAAATTTAACAACTATACTAGACGTTGTCTACAAGTCCACAGCTATGCTTAGATCATCTCAATGATCATAGGTTGTGAATGGATAAGATTATCACACACTCTATGCGAGCCAATACGTACCTACGAAAATTTGGATGTATGTGATCACATATTCGCATGGAGTGTGCAAGTAAGATTATAGTTTTTCTTCAAAGGCTGATAACAAGAGAAAGGGCAATAATGGAGGCTATTTCCAATTGAAGTTGGAATAAAATTGTTTGGGGGATTCTCTTACAGGACTAGAGCAACACTCAAAAGGGAAAAAGTAAGGGAATTGACTTGCTTATGTTGATGTGAAACTTTTAACTTTGGGGTTGAAAATGAGGGTAGCTTTGGGTTTGTATTGTATCTTCATTTCATTGACCTAGGCAATAATCTAGTCACTCTCTCTCTCTCTCTCTCTCTCCTCAGCCTTTAATTTTTGCTTCAGTCCTCATCACCCTCCATGTTGCCCATCAAATCATGAGGTCTATGTCCATATTTCATCATCTTTATCTTCCTTCCACTCCTAAGTAACAAACAACCCTTTCTTCATCAATCCCTCACACCTCCTAGTATCCTAATGTTTTGCGTCTCTAAGTCTCTTCCATGCAATTATAATGAAATGAAATGATAATATAATTATCTTGCCAACCATTCTTGTTTCTACCTAAATAGTTAGAGATATAGATAATACAGAGTACCTTTATAATAATCTCTAATGTGTGACAGAAGACATCAATAATACAATCCTACCAGCAACATTATTCGTAACTATCTCATATGATGGTTTCGTACCTTAATAATTGCACAACATATTGGGCAATCAATGAAATTTAGGCAACACAATGCAATCTATGTTCATACCTAAAGAGGCCTTAGTTTATGATCATTTCAATAGCTATTGGACCAAAATATCCTTTGATTCTTAGATCAGAATAGGTGGTATAAATCATTACAAATGCTTTCAGGATCCATGTGGTGTAAATGATGACAGATTCTGTCTTGATGCATACTTGGCAAATGAGAATATCAGAGAACATAATAGGTACCAAAGCAAAAACCCTTGTAATTACTTTATGAAATAGCTAGACAAAAACTTAACTGACACCAAGGAACTTTTCCAAGTGTATTGACAAACTTTACACTATACTACAACTTAACTGTAGACACTTACGTGGTCTTTATCCACTCCAAGCTATTTAGGGTTCATTTTATTTAAGACTGATCTGATGGGTTTACTAAAATTCTTTGTTGAATTAAGACAGTTTCTTCTTGCCTTAACAGTCTGCCAGATTATTAAGCAGATGCCCTTTGCTTAGAAGGAAAAGAGCAGCACAGTAACCTCTCTTTTATGGTGCGTAACAAATAGGAACTAAACAGGTCGGGCAAGTTACGACTTGCAACATAAGAACCAAAGGCAGGGAGCAGAGAAATGAATAATCCATCACAAACAAGATAGTACACTACTGCAGTAAGAAAAAATGTTCAGTATGAGCAATTATGTAGGTGTGGAGCATGTAACAAATATGAATAACCGAATGTGAAGGACATGTACCGAAGTTAGTTGTAAGAGCTTTTGACAAAGCATTGCTTCCACCTCGCAGCAGCTAGTCAATTCTTTGAGATCAGACAAATTCAATTCCATCCCGCTGCATTAATCACAAGCACCAAAGAAAGCAGAGGTCAAAAACTATGCCCACTAGCATTGATTGCGAAAATTCGCAATGAGTGGTTATAAGGAATGAAAAGAACATGGGACGAAAGTATCAAGCCACCAAATAATTTGTCAAATATATAACTTGCTATAAATGAATAAATGTTGGATTGGCATCAGAGTATGGTTTCAGTTCAAATTTGAGGCTACCCTTCTTGACTCGACAATATTTGAAGAGACAGCAGCATTTACCATTTACCAATAATGTATAATGAACTGTTTTGGAAGTTTTGGCAGCTTCCGTCACTGATGTTTGGTCTGCCAAATATAAATTTCAATACACATATTTCACATCTCGTGGTTTTAGCTTCTCTTACTATATCATGACTCATCCTCACTGGCTGAACCCACGTAGCCAAAATTTGATGTGGCAGTCTGGCAGAACTCAAAAAAAAAAAAAAAAGGGTCCATGATATAGAAAGAAAACTTCAGAAAATAATTGAACAGTTTAAATAGCCCAATTTCACTCCAGCACCACAGCTGTTCATCGCCCATTGGCAGGAATTGGGACCTAACATCGTAAATAAACTCTAGAATCTATAGTACCTCACCCAACTAGCAATTTGTCAACTATGTAATGAGTCTTATGACCAAAGGCTCTACTGTGTTTTATATATCATCCCTGAACCAGATAAATCAATAAGTTCATATTGAGCAGAAGAATTTATTATGACCACAACCAAATTATTGGCCTAAACGATTTCACATTCAAAATCAAATGAAATCGCCAAGCCAGCCACTGCTTCGCACCTATGATGATATTGGTCAATTGATCCACCAAGCTCATGATTTCTTACATAAAGAATCCAATTCAAAATCATGCACAACAGCTAGTTCATCAACAATTGGGACCTAGCATGGTACATAAACTCTTGTATTCTTATGTACCACACCCAGCCAACATTGTTAACTACAAAGTATGTATTACATGAGTCTGATGACCAAATTAATGGCAGAACTCAACCAAATGGATGGTCCATAATTAAAGAACGAAAACTTTTATGGAAAAAATAGAACAATTCCAACTCCACGACATCAACGCCACAGCTGTTCATCAACATTTTACATGAATTTGGTACCTAATATTCGTAAAAGGAACTATTGAATTCTTAAATAACTCACCCTACTAACAATGTGTTAACTATGAAATATGAATTATGTAATGAGTTCATGCAGTTAAAAATAATAGTCTACTGTGTTTTATGAATCATCCCTGGGCAGGACAAATCAATAAGTTCACATTGAGCCTCTACAATTTCACATTTCAAAACCAAATCAAATTGCCAAGCTGGTCAGTGCTATGCTTTGATGATATTAGTCAATTGATCCATCAAACTCATAATTCTTACAGAGAGAATCCAGTTCATAAATCAAGTTACTAACCTAAACGACTTCGCATTTAACTCCAAATGAATTGCAAATTGCAGTCAAAACCAAATTCTAACGTACACAAATTCACATTAAACTCCAAATGAAATTAGGATAATAAAAAAAGAAATCAATTCACATTCAAGCCGAACCAAATTGAAATCAACAAAATGTAATTAGGATTAAAGAAGAAAATAAAAACAATTCACATTCAAAACCAAATCAGTACCTAAACGAATTCACATTCAAGCCGAGCGAAATTGAGATCGGAACCAAATTACTAAACAAAATGAAACCACAATCAAATCGCCAAATGAAATTGCAAACATAACCAAATCACTAACCTAAGGCGCAGCATCGTAACATTTACGCGCCAACCTCACGCAATCTAGCCAATGCAGCATCTCCACATTCGGATCCCTCTCGGCCACAACATCCGAGACCGTGACCTGAACCTGACCTCGATAATTTCCGATCCTCCCGCGCACTCTGATCACCGCCCCTAGCTTCACTTCCGATGCTCGATGCTTCGCCACATTGGCAATTACTCGAACATCCAATGGATTGCGCCGAGCGAAGTAGGGAGAAACGAGGTGGTTGAGCCAGAAGACGCAGGTGACACAGCCGGTGCCGTCGTCGACGGTGAATTTGAGGAATTTGTCCGGATTGTGCTCCCAGGAGGTCACAACGCCGACGACTTCGACGCGGGAGATGTGAGCGCCGTCGCGAGAGAAGATGGTGGAATCGGAGGAGGATTGGGTGAGAGAGAGGAGATCAAAGGCCAGTAGCTTGGCGTGGGTGTTGTGCAGTGAACGGTCCATGATCGATTGAGATCTGAGACTGATCGGTGGAGTGAAGCTTTTGAGCAAACAGGATTTTGGCGGGAACTGGTCTCAAATGCTCAATTATTCAGGGTTCAATTTCAAATTTTAAAATTTAAAACAGCTATTTATCCTAAACAAATAAATAAATATCAAGACATACTTAACTTAAAAAAATATATCAAGACATATTGGGCCAAGTGGTTTAAGTGCAAATGTGCGTTTTTTGACCCGTCTGGCTATGCTTGAATCTGAACCTGAATGGGCTAGCCCGTACGCCATTTTTCGGTGCTAATAACCATTTTCAATATTTGTTCCTATGCAATGTTGTGATTTTTTTTAAAATGAAAGTGTAATTGAATTATGAACTTGTATTAGGTTTGGTTTTTTAACAAAAGTGAAAATGATGATTGACGAATGACTTGGTAGAACCGTTTTGAACGTGAGAATGATATTTAATAAATGAGTTAGGGGTAATTTTGACGAGTTTTGATGTTGAGGTTAGAGCATCTTTATTAGAAGGACTCAAATTGAGTTCTTTGATGTCAAATCATTGTAATTTTTTTTTTTGCCACTTAAGTTTAGGGTCTTAAGAAAACAAATCTCTCCATTACTGGGCTGCATTTTAACCCTAATGAAGGTCCACATTTATAATAAATTAACAATTTCTATAAATGTGATTACACTTGTCATTATGGGAGTAAATAAGAAAAAGAAAAGAAAGAAAAGACACAAGGGATCGGCCCGAATTTAAGGGACCAACACTTACTCGTCAGTTCTTCCATTGCAAGTTTGGCCCAAAGTCCTCTGCTATTTCTTTTTTTCAATAAATTTAAGTCACTATACCTCTTTAATGCATAGAATAATAGTTAAATTGAAATTGGTCCCAGGAAAAGAGTGTGCATTTAATCTTTGATAGAATATTTATATATTTTTATACCATGATTTAATATTTTGATGGAGTCATCAATAAGCATGTACAAGCTTTTATTATCCATGATCCCCAAAATAGCAGGTAAAAGTTTGGAAAAAGACTGGTAGCAAATTTATTTATATATATTTTCTGGGATATATCTCCTTCACATGTGATCACATCATTCACATGGCACATAGGAATAGTATGTGAAAATAGCCTAAATCCATAAATATACCAAAAACCATAAACACATACATACAATTATATAAGTAGATGGTAGTGTCAGTACAACATTCATTGCTACTGAGACTCAGATAGTGCCATGAAGGAGATACACAGATAGGCCACAATAAATCAATGTTCCTCAAAATTTACTGCACTTTCTTTTAAATCACGGGTTTAATTCAGTTCAAGACTTAATCACAGTTAAGATTTATCTTCTCTTCTTATAAGTGTGTTTAGTAGGATCAAATCCAAGAGCTTTTTTCACAATCTCATGTCAACTGAATCACACGCCATTGGTAAATTTACTGAACTTTTATTATTGAATTGTTGGTAATTTTAATTTTAAAGTTTGGTTTACATAGTAAATTTTAAAAAAAATTCTTACGTTGTAGCGCATGGCCGTTGGGTTAACAAGCACAATCATTCGTACTGGCAATTTCGATTTCCTCCTGCTTTGTCCATGTGCGTGTATGGTTATGTGGCCATCCATTACAATTTCGTTAAGTTTCACGTGTTTTCTTGTTTCGTTCTTTCTTTCCAAATATCATATTTTACTATTCTGGACCACTACAGAAATTACTGTTTTTGGTGACAATAAAAAATAAGTTGTTGCCAATAAATATACAAGGAGTTGAAGTTAGAAACATTGACCACAAGGCTAACATGGATAAAAATTCAGTAATGATTGAAAACTTGAGCTTTTATGCTTTCGACGACAGTTTTTCCGTCGCACACTTGGAGACTTTCCGTGACAACACCTTAGTGACATTAATTACTAACTTTTTGCAATAAAATATGGTTTTGAATGACGGAATGTGTTGTCGGAGAAAATGAGATTTCTAACAATGACAAGCAAAATATCCATACAAAAAGAAATACATATAGAAGAAGCAAAATGAGAAATTTGTTGTTTTATTCATGAATGGCAGATGTAGCCCTACAATTGTACCGTAACTAGCAGCGCTAGTCAGTACATTAGCTTACAAGCCATTTACTACAAATTAACACATACTTATTCTTACTTAAATGGAAATGAAAAAACAAGACGCATAAACAAAAGCAAAGCTAATCCTCGTACGTACGTAGCATGATCTCCGGTGCCAGTGGTTCATATGATCACATACACGATCGATCAGTTCACACGAGCTCTCGAAAGTTATTTGATTCTTCGATTTCTGCAATGGATTCCGCTATGTCGTAACCGAGGGTGCAACCAATGAGGCAACTCATTCTTTCCATGGAGTGTCCAGTTTGTCTAATTTTTTTGTCTCAAAATGAGTGTCCTATTTCTATATTTAGGTTATTATATTATTGTTTTTTCCATATTACCCTTATTACTTATGCACTACATGAACTGCACATGGGGTGTAGGTGGAAAAGTGAGGGTAATATTGGAAACACATTAAATTATCTAGTAATCCTTAATTTTTGCAAAAAATGAAAACAAGACACTCATTTTGGGACGGAGGGAGTATATAGGATAATAAAGGGGATGGAGATACACGTAGTGAAGAGAGTGAACGCAAGAAAATAACGTGGTTAAGCCAAATGGCATACATCCGCACTTCATATACCCAAAGAGCTAATATTGTATTCACTCACTTGATGTGTTTAGTACAATGAACCAATATTTATAATGTATGGGTGCCGGAGAAATACCTACTACGAAACAAATTACTAGAATCACTCCTAAATCCCATTATTTGATCTATCAAATCTATCGTTTTACTACACAATTGAATCTCTTGATTTACTACCAGTTTGTTTAGCTCATCAAATGCATGTACATTTGTTTTTCTTTTTTACTCATATAGAAGAATAGTCCAATAATGCACTAATCTCCCAATGCTAATTAAGAGTGACCCTTTCTCGAATTAATATCTATTTACAACTCTCATGTTTTCCATGCATGGTTTTAAGAGTTAACTCAACATGTGATCACTCTTTTTACTCCGCCTTTTCTTGTCAGTAGTATGAAGGAGGTGATAGAAAGGCATAAACTGCATTCAGGGAACCTGAATGAACCTTCTCTCAAGCTTCAGGTAACATTCTATTACCTTGGCATATGGGAAAGTTTATTATTAATTTTACTATATATAAACAAAATGAATTTGGAGCTTATATAGATTATTTAACAATCCTTCTATAAGAGAAATCAAAAGTAGATCCTTTGTGTAAGAAGGTGGCCTTCCTGTAATATTGACAGTTGCAAGAATTATAGCATATTTCACTGTTTTCCGATAGTTGAATGAAAACATATAGCATCAGTGCCTGTTCTTCTATAATCTTCTGAAATTCCATACATTGTTCAAACAACCAAAGCCTTAAAGTTTCTCCTAATAATGATATATATTCTGAGTTCTATAGTTACAGGTTATCCGACTTGTTCTTTGTTCACATGTAAAAGGAAGTATTGTGCTACTGCTTACCAAATATTAGGTAAATTTTGGAACAATTTCAATCAGGAATATTGGACACACAAAAAAAATAGTGAAGAAATAATTGAAATTGACTACATAGTACTTGAAAATGCAAATTCATTGGCATGTGATGCACTCTATTCAGCCTTAAACTTTGCACATTCTGAAAGGAAAATATTATTCGGTAGCCACTAACCACACCCGGATATTGTTGAAAACTCTAATAATTTATATACCAATTGTCTGCAAAGCTTGGCTGTAAAATTACTCATACATTGAAAACTTTGCTTGATTGGCACATTCCTCGGTATCTGTATAGCTTGAGAGTAGTACCATTGCTGTTTTGTTGGAGGAACTTGCAAAGAAGACTCACGAATTGAGGTATATATATAGCTATGTAGCTATCACTCAAATATTTCTCAAAATCTACATGCACACACACACACATAACAACTTTTGTGATATTGTTGAGAGTTAACCTCTCCTAGCTCTATAACAGGCAGATCAATGGAGAAGAGCTTCAAGGTTTGAACATGGAAGAACTAAAGCAACTAGAGAAGCTGGTTCAAGGAGGCTTGAACTGTGTTGTCAAAACAAAGGTTCCTTCCTTTTTGTTCACTCGATTTAGCGTTCACTTATCAGAATACATTGAAATTCTTTTGATGTATGGCGTTTTATTTTTACTTATGTAGGCCGAAATAATTCAAAATGAGATCAGTTCGCTTCACAAGACGGTTAGCTGCACAATTTTTGGTTGCTCTAATGCATTTTTGGCAAATGTGTATATTTGTTGATCCTATGCGTCTTCATCTTATTATTGTTTCTTTTCTTTTTTCAATTTTAACAAATATGCAGGGAATTAAACTCGTGAAAGAGAACGAGCGACTTAAACAAGTGAGATTCATTGTTTTGCTTCTCCCGACTTTTAATTAGTGTGTTAAGAGTATAAAGCGAGATCATTAGGCCTTCAACTTTTAAATTAAGTTTTTAGTCGAGTCAGTTTAGTGGATTTGTGTATTGACCAAGTGCAAAGCGAATAGGCTTTCCTGTTGTCGAGCCCTTCAACTGTTAGTTTAACCTTTTAGTTGACGCAGTTGACGGTGAATCTGTATGTTTTTTGTCTCCAGATGTTAAGTAGTGTCGACGACCGGCAACGTGTAGCTGAACCAGGCAAATCATCAGAGAACATAACAAACATTTGCAGCTCAGCAGACCCTCCTCAGCATTGTTGCAACTCGGAGGTTTCTCTTGAATTGGGGTTAGCCTCTTAACAATCATTTTCATGCAACTTGGTGACTTCTTGATTCTATATATAAACCCTAGAATCTGATATATTTTTGTTAGAGCCTGTTCTTGAAAGTTGAAGCCATCTTCATAGATTGTGCTAATGTGTTGCAGGTTATCTATTGCGTAGCTGATCATTAGTCAATCCAAGGAGAAGAGGATGATCTATTTGTCAGTAATTAACTAGCTATATATATATGTATGTATAGCATGCAGTAAATATGAATTTAAGCTGTTCATTGAAGTGTAACTTACTTCTCATACTTGAATAAATTAAAGAAAATTTAAGGATTCATTTGGTTAGCTATTTGTTGTTGCAGAGGCTACAAGTTGCTCTTGAGACTGACAAGTATTGGTAGTTGATGCCTTGTTTGTTCATGAACCCCATAGTTTAGATCGAAAAATCATTGCAGGTTTTTGTAAAACGATTTAGTCTCTCTAAGATATACACATCTATTTTATATTTGTATACTAAAATCAAATTTTTATTATAAAAAAAATACATGTATTTCATTTCAAAAACAAAAGATACATGTGAAATATGTTTGGTCGTGGAATGTAAGCAATTTAAATCTTATTCAACTATTTACGTTCATGGAACAATGATACAATGCCTTATATTCAACCACCTATCCATGTGTTTTTACAGGTTAAT
This sequence comes from Pelargonium nanum, assembly GCA_036897485.1. Taxonomy (NCBI): domain Eukaryota; kingdom Viridiplantae; phylum Streptophyta; class Magnoliopsida; order Geraniales; family Geraniaceae; genus Pelargonium; species Pelargonium nanum. The sequence goes on along the minus strand of JAYMTF010001141.1, from coordinate 14,956 downwards.
ATGATCCAAATTTTTATTAAATGACTCTTATTTTTAGTTTGAGATGAAGAAAATATATTTTAAAATTAAAAGGACATTAAATTAAATTTATTTTAATTATTTATAAACCGTAGCTGATGACGAGGAATTCAAGATGTAACTGCCACCAGTTCTGCGGTTCAACACTCCCACATTTTCAAGACTCGCGCGTGCAAACACGTATGCTTCCAAAACCAAATAAAGCATCGAGAGCGCGTGGAATCAGCACAAGCTTTAGGGACTGTCCTCGTTTGTAGCTAAATCCTAAAAGACCTCTTCAACACAACGTTACATTATTGCAAGCACAAACAAAAAACACGGTCACTTCTACTTCTTGCCTTCTTTTCACCTTCTTCTTCTCTTTCAGCTTTCAAGAACCAAAATAATAATAATTATTATATCTCACTCTCTTAATTATCATCTCAACAACAACAACAAAAAAACAAGAACATATAATTGTTTTGAATTGATCTTGCTTGTTGAAGAACATGGATGAAGAGTACGATGTCATTGTTCTTGGAACCGGGCTCAAGGAGTGCATTCTTAGCGGCATTCTCTCCGTTGATGGCCTCAAGGCGAGTTTTTATTAGCAATATTTTCATGCACAATCATTTTTATTAATGTATGTTACAAATGAGATGTATTACTAATCATGAGGTTCGACAATCAATCTTGAAATTAGATGTATTTTGTATATTTTTTGTTATCGTGATACCACCATCTCATGAGAACTAATGACGATTTATAGGTTCATTACATTTTTAATCATTTGTTTGAAAATAGGTATTGCATATGGATAGAAATGACTACTACGGAGGAGATTCTACCTCCCTTACTCTTAATCAGGTAATTTGAGTAACACAACTGTCATGTTATTTCAATCTGACTCTTAACTATCTTCTTCGATTACATTTTTGTCATATAATATATGTATTTTCGTATAGATTTGGAAGCGTTTCAAAGGAAATGACGAAACACCTCCGGAAGCCTTGGGTTTAAGTAAAGAGTACAATGTCGATATGATACCTAAGGTATGGGAAGTTATGTAACATTGTTGCCCAATTGTCATTATAATGATTTGTTTCTCATGTGACATGATCTATAGAATTAAAATGTTATTTGTCCGCATATTTGTAGTTCATGATGGCAAATGGAGCTTTGGTTCGTGCACTTATTCACACAGATGTGACCAAGTACCTAAACTTCAAGGCTGTGGATGGTAGTTTTGTGTACAACAAAGGAAAGGTTCGGTAAATTTAAGAAAAAAAACAAGTTAACAAAGAACATGATTCATGCATTACTGTTGTTTCAACTTTTAATGTCATTGTTCTAGATTTACAAAGTTCCGGCAACTGACGTTGAAGCACTTAAATCGCCATTGATGGGACTGTTTGAGAAGCGTCGGGCTAGAAAGTTCTTCATTTATGTCCAAGACTACGAAGAGAATGATCCGAAATCTCATGAAGGGCTGGACTTGAACACGGTGACAGCAAGAGAGCTTATCTCGTATGTATATTACATTAAAAATCTAATTGTACAAAACTTAATCCAAATTTGATATGTATTCTATAACAAAAGTTACTGTCTTCTCATGAAAGTTTGATCAAGAGCTCCTTATTTTGTCTTTCAATGTAGAAAATATGGGCTTGAAGATGATACTATTGACTTCATTGGGCATGCTCTGGCTCTTTACATTGATGATAGCTATTTGGATCAACCGGCTATAGAATTCGTGAAGCGAATGAGGGTATATAATTAGCAACAAGACTATGTTCTTAATTAGTATTTTCTTGTGAAATGTCCTTTGGTTAAATATGTAGTATATTTGAAACTTTTGCCATTTGTGTTGTAAAGCTTTATGCAGAGTCTTTGGCGCGTTTCCAAGGAGGATCGCCTTATATTTATCCGTTATATGGATTGGGAGAGCTACCTCAGGTATGTTTTGGATCAACGGTTTTTTAAAAAGCATATGTAAATTGATTTTGACGTGTAAAATATCAATCTTGACAGGCATTTGCGCGTTTAAGTGCGGTTCATGGTGGAACTTACATGCTTAACAAACCGGAATGCAAGGTACATTTAACATCTTGATGTTTAGTATAATATTTACACGTAATTTCAATATCTCTACGAGACTTTTTCTTGATACACATAAAAAAAGACAGTTCATTGCAAGAGGGTTTGTAGGCGTTTATTTATTTGCCCGATCTTACTTTTGTGGAGAGACAAATTTGCTCGTTTTATTTATAGGTAGAGTTTGATGAAAGTGGTAAAGTTTGTGGTGTTACGTCGGAAGGAGAAACTGCAAAATGCAAGAAAGTTGTGTGCGATCCATCTTATTTGTCTGATAAGGTAAAACATCAATACATTATATACTTATTAGCACCAATTATCGATTTTTGCTCAAATTGTGCGAATACAACACGAAATTATGCGTGTAACAGGTTGAAAAAGTCGGGAAAGTTGCTCGTGCTATATGCATTATGAGCCATCCCATACCCGATACTAATGATTGTCACTCAGCTCAAGTCATTTTACCACAGAAGCAACTTGGTCGTAAATCTGATATGTACGTATGCTAAACAAAATTCTTTATTTATCGTACACGATATTTGAATTAACTAGAAAAGATGTTTCTAGATTAGTAAAATAAGTATAGATCTACATTAACTTGGTTTTATTGCAAAAATGTTTATGTATTGTTCTTGCTTGATTTTGGCCTTAAATTTGGTGTTTATTAGGTACCTCTTTTGCTGCTCATATACTCATAATGTAGCTCCCAAAGGGAAGTACATAGCTTTTGTTACGACAGAAGCCGAAACAGATGATCCCACGGTTGAACTCGAGCCTGGCATTAAATTACTCGGAAATGTTGATGAGATTTTCTTTGACACGTACGATAGATTTGTGCCAACCAACGATCAAGAAGCTGAAAATTGCTTCGTATCCACGGTATGTATGTCATTACATTGCAAGAAAACGAGACAACAAAAAATACAACTAAACTTTTGTTTACTGATTCGAATTCTGATTTGCTTGCAGAGCTATGATGCAACAACACATTTTGAGAGCACAGTGAAAGATGTTATGGCCCTGTACAGTAAAATAACCGGAAAGGTAATATGTGTTAATTATATTTGATCGGTTAAATGATACTCCAATTACAGATTCGAAGTTGATATATAAAATCTTTTAATTATAATCACCTATATGTTCACCAACTATTTAATCTCAATGACATTGTTAATACATTTTCCTTCTAAAATGCGACAGAATCTTGAAAAAAATTCAGTTTCTGACACTGAAATCGACCAATTACTGTAATTTTAAGCAATTCTGATTATGAGATCGAAATATTTGGGTATGATATATGACCAAGTTCGATATAAGTACGTAATTGAAGATTTTTCGTTATTTTACGAATTTATGTTAGTAAATGAGTGTCATTTATAATTTACTGTATGGTGGTTTATGTTTCAGGCTCTGGATCTGTCTGTGGACTTGAGTGCTGCTAGTGCTTCTGAAGAATAAACCAATAAATACAGTTGAATTCTTGAAATGCCTATATTTAGCATTTGCAGAAGCAGAACTGCCATTTTTTTATTCTTTGTTTGAGGACCTTTTATCATTGTTGGTAACAAATTTTTGACATCAATTCTCGTATCTTTTGTATTTTAGAATTATGTTTTTCAATTATTTGCTTCATTTAGATGTGATTATCTCTCAGCGTTTTTTTAATGCTATCTCTCAACGTTTATTGTTTATAAAGTTGCACAACTCACACGTTTAGAATAATTGGGATATATTGACTAGACACGACCCGATATATTTTACCCGTTAAATTTAAATGAGTCATTTTTACGTGATGAATATAAAAATTTACATTTTTTATCCTCAAGTAAATAGGTCAATAAATGAGTTACACGAGTTAAATGGATTGAGTAAGTCAACTTGAACCTGTTTATGCTGAATTTAAACCCACTTAAATTCATGTCGTGACACAAATTGTCAACTTTGAAACAAAAAAATCAGATAAAATCAAAGTATAAAATCGAAAGTCACATTAATTCCCATGATAAAACACATGTATTACATCACATGAATCTATTATCCGTCTTGGTTTGATTTTAAATTTGTCTATTTTATTTTTCGAAACGACAGTCGTTTTGATCATTGGTTAAGTTCCTTCACTTTTTTGTCTTCCTCGGGAAGATAACGACACGCACTGTACTGAGAGAACCTAACCGGAAATACGGAAGCAAATTGACCAGAACTCCCACACATTTCAAACAACAAAACCCAACAGTATATAAACCCCCAGGGCACACCACCGAGTCACGCCAAAAAGATGCAATATTTGTTTCGACTCGGCGACACAGCGCCATGACTCGCTCACCGGAGAGCCGATTCGATGTCTTCGCTTTCAACGAAGCGGAAGACTGCATCCATATCTCCTCCGTGAAGAGCCTCCGACGATTCGATGACTCCGCGAAGAAGATGAAGAAGAAGATAACGAAGAGAAAGAAGAAGCCCTCTACCACTCCCTCTCCCTTGTGCAAATACAGGATACTCGAATGTTGTAAGTGTTTCTTCTGTTTGGCTGTCGAGAAAATGCTGGAAAGTGAGGAGCGTTGAGTTTTGTTTTTTCAATTTTAGTGTAGGTAATGTTAAATTGGCTTTTCTTTGGATAACGTTTAGGAGGTATGTCATCATCTGGGACTCTAGATTTCATCTGCTGTTTGGTTATCATGAATATGCGGGAAAGTGAGGGGAATTTTGAATTTCCTTATCTGTATTTTAGTCTAGATAGTATTGATTAGCTGTGTATGGTTAACATATAGGAGAACGCGGTTATTTTGGGACAGTGGATTGCGAGTGCTGTTTGGTTATATGTTTTGCAGGAATGAGAAATGTTGTTTCAGATAGCTCTGATTGGGACTAGAGTCTAGAGATGAGTTGTGTTCCTTGATGAGAATATGGATAAACCTTCCAGAATTTTAATCTGGACTTCATCAACTGTTAACTGGTTTTTAATGTGAAGGAATGGGGTCACTTCGGAGATGAGAGTTCATTGTTACTCTTTTGATAGCATTCTGAATTTGAACTGCTTCTGAGTGAAGTTGAGTTTGTTAAAACTAATCTGGGAAGTATCTGCTCGGTTAGCAATTTGAAGAAATTTGATCATTTGGGGCAGGAGAGGAGAGTGTAAAGTGCTGTTTTGGTAGCATTTCAGAACTATTTCTTTTTTTGCTCACGAGTATTTTTTTGCCTCCAAAATTGTTAGTAGGATAGATGAGTTGTTTTGGCCTATGAGTAAATGCATATGCCTTTTATTGAATTTAGAAAATAGTAACTGTTATTTGGTTACACTTTTAAGGAATGTGATCATTTGGGAGGTAGAGTATAATCTTTTTTTTTTTAATTTTTTTTCTCAATGACTGTCCTTTAGTATGGAAGAACAACAACAAGAGTCCTGTGCATTGTTTCGTTGCTGAGGAAATGTGAGAAAAGAAAAGGAACCTGATTTTGTTTATACAATTTGAAATTTAATCATTTTTGTTCCTAGAGAGGCATCACTTGTTGGTAAGAATTATACTATTATAGCAAGTGAGTTTTATTGTTACATTATAAACGAATGCAAATTTAATTCTAATGAGAGGGTTGTTGTAACTTTCAGCACCCATCTACCAGAAAATGTATACACTTGAGATTTTTTTGTTACTCTATATCACAAATCACTCTATTTTATACAAACAAAATTATGCTTATATTGAGTTGCCTCTGGAAAGTTATGATCAGGGTTATCATTGAGATACTAGCTTTAGTTTCATCTCAATCCATTTTAAATGGATGTTGGATATTAATTTAATACTCCCTCTGTCCCAAAATAGTGTCTTGGTTTCTATTTTGAGAAAAATTAAGAAGTTAATAAATGTTGTATGTGTCCTCTTGTAACCCCATGAACGTGTGTAGTAATACTTATCACCTACCCACTTTCTTTTTGTCCTTGGTGATTGTGATTCTTTTGTTATTAGATATTATGTTCCAGTTCCTAGCTTACTCATGTAACTAGACCTTGTAATGTGCAATAACATGCTTATTTTTGTTCATACTTCCTATGTAGTTGCTTTTGGTAGCAAGGCTCAGGGAAAAGAGATATGTAATGAACCAATTGATGTGGATTCTGAAGGTATATTTCATGGTACATGAAAATGGCCATCAATACTAAAAATGTACCGCCTCCACCCTCATAGACAGTTTGACTTCGCACAAATATTAAAGGCAATTTTCGTGTTAATTGATTTTCCAATTATATCCATCATTACTTACGTTACTACCTTTTTTATTTTTTTATTTTTTATTGAGCTTGCAAACAATTGTTTGAAGGGTTTTATTCACAATTAACTACAATTGGTTCTCAAGCTAGGAAAACTGTTATCGTGGAACAACCATTTTAGGTCAGTTGAACGGTATTTTTTTGAATGGAGGTAGTAAATTTTTCTCTTCATTTGTTGTATGTTTTTATTTTTTATTTTTTTTTGAATTGAGCTACACAACAGGGGGGTAGCTCTCACCTTTTAACCCAAACCCCACCCGACCCAATGAGATTCGAACCCACGACCTCCTACATGGAGATGTGTGTCTTGACCATTGCGCCGCCCCTAGGGGGCCATTTGTTGTATGTTGTAAAGAATCATCGATAGTTCGATACTAAAAGTTTAATCTGATAGTTGATGGTTCAATTTCATATTTGTACTTTAAAACGCCCCTCACGTGCAAGCCCATTATTGTTTTGCACGTGGCCCATGCACAATTCCATTTCTTGTCTTGTGTTGGAATTTAATATACGTGTCGGCAAGACTCGAACTCGGGACCTTTAGTCACCAATGCCATATCATGTAAAGAATCATCTCAACTAAAAGTTTAAACTGATAGTTGAATCCAATTTCATATTTATACTCTAACATAGGTGAATATGATACTATAGCTTCTCAAAAGGAGATTGATGATGAACCTATTAATGTATGGACAAACTTTATTATTAACATTTTTTTTCCTCTATATTGTAGATGGGTTTGATTTTAGGACTCCAGAAAAAGAAAACATCAACGAAGCAATTGATCTTGATGCTGAAGGTGCTAGTCATGTGTACATAATCTATCTTATCAATATTAAATCTCTGACATTCTATAATGCCTTTGTAGTTTCATGTGATACAAGGTCTTTGCAAAAGGAATTTTTCAAGGAAGCAATTGATCTTGAAACTGAAGGTATGAGTCATTATTAGAACTCGCCACTTAACTATCATTATTAGATTCCTTACTTTTACTCTTCAAACTTCTTTGCAGATTCATGTGGTACCAGGACTCCGCTAGACAAAATTCGTGATGAACCAATTGATGTCGACACAGAAGGTATAGGTTGTGATTGTGAATGCAGAAACATTACAATCAATGTTCAATCCTTAACTTCCTATCTTTTTTTCAACAATACATATGTAGTCACTCAAGGAATGAAGATTTCAGAAAACGACCTTAGCAATGGATTATCAGATGTTGAAGCTTGTTGTCAGGTGGGCACAGCGCTAGAAGATTGTGCTGCTGGAGATCATGCTTCTCCAGATCATCTTGCGTCTGGATGTCCCATTGCTGGAGGGAATTCCTTTCCAAGAAGGTCCCTGAATTTTGAAGCAACTTCACCTTCCAGTGAACCTGTAAATAGCTGTCTTAACTCAATCTCTGCATACCGCCTTGTGCACAAAATCTATCATTACTCATTATATATTAATTTATACATTGATATTGAATATCATCAGTGATGATTTCCTTACAAACTTGACGCAGAATGTGCCGATTGCTACAATTTCAGATGACGATGATGATGAGAGGGCAGAAACGAATTCATCAACATACGCTTCAAGTTTGAAACAGAATGAAGGTCTAGTCTCTTACTTTTGAGCTATCTTGTATTACATATTATTGATTGTGTTCACATATCATGGATGGAGAATTTTGTTGTGTCACCTAAAATTTTGGTGTAATTTCAGTTCTTTTGAGAGGAGTTCTAGAGCATGGGTTTGGTGGAAATGGTCATGTATGTCTCCTAACCTTGTGTTTTTGTTACATCTTTTTATTCAATTTCACTTGGTTGTTTTTTTTGTAATGTGATCACCGGTTGATAAATCCCCTGATTTGAATGTCATAAGAAACTGGGATAACTAAGGAATGCTGGATTTTGTTGCTGAATGTACATTCGATTTTACATATAAAAAATGCATGAGTAATTGAGTATAGTGGGGCTCGATGCCTTTTGCACCATTTAAAGCTATGTCAAATAGATCCTTAAGTTGGAAAGTGGGATGCTGCAGAAATTCTACCCAAAAGGCGAAAGAGATGCTGTTTCTATCAGTCATAGAGAGATCGAGCTTCTACAGCCGGAGAGATTTATCAATGATAATATAATTGACTTCTACATTAAGTAAGTTTCAATAGAGATATTCCCACCTTTTTCCATTCTAGCGAGTTTATGTTATTTATTAGATTCTTGAATTACTAGAGCTTGTCTCCACAGATTATGATGTTTTTGTATGAAACCGATTCTCCAAAAAGAAGAAAAAAAAAAAGACAAAAGAAAAAAAATAATGATATGGATAAGTTGGTCTTGAAATATTATCTAATTGTGGGTCCAACTTCAAACTTTTGGATTCATATTTAGCATGCAGATACAGATTATCTCTATTTCTTATATTTGAGCTGACACTTAATTGGATATAAAAATTGTACTTCATTGAATAGAAGGTTTATATGGCTTTCTTTTATGTGAAGGTCTCACATTACCATGATCGGATATTCCAGTACTTTGGTTTCTGGTACTTCATGGCAAAAGAAGGTGTTTGCATGACCTAGTTAATGGAATATAAAGCCATGAAGGCCAACAAGATGATTTTAGTCGTCTCCTACAATTTATTCTCTATTGTTTGGAAGACAGACATGTAAACAGAAAGGTTCATTATGTCTGGCACTGCTATTGTTTATCATTAGATCAACTAGCTTTTTACAGCAAGATAAGCTTAAGAGTAAATATGTTGAAGATTGTCTTTTACTATTATTACTAGTTGTATGCTAATTCATATCAATGTTAGTTATTTTTGAAAATATGTCATATTTCTTCGTTGTAGGAATTAATATTTATAGTTTTTGATCCTTGACAGTTATCTGAAGAACAACATTGAACCCGATAAAAGACAGAGATTTCACTTCTTCAATTGTTTTTTCTTTCGGAAGCTTGCTGATCTTGACAAAGAGCCTTTTAGTGCTTGTAATGGCCGGGCAGCGTTTGAGCGTGTTCGTACATGGACAAAGGAAGTGAATCTCTTTGAAAAGGATTACATTTTCATTCCTGTAAACTTCAAGTGAGAACACAGTTTGTCATTGATATTGCCCATTAACAGGTCCATTATGATACTGTAGTAATGGAATCTATTTGTGCACTTTGGTGACAGGTTTCATTGGAGTTTAGTTGTTGTCTGTCATCCTGGTGAAGTGGTTCGTTTAAAAGGCAAGAGATTATTATGTAAAAGAAAAAGTTCTATATTGCATTTACTTCATTATTTCCACAATTTTTTTTATTATTCATGCAGATGAAGAAATACAAATTTCTCCCAAGGTACCTTGCATCTTGCACATGAATTCTATTAAGGGAAGTCACCAAGGTTTGAAGAATCTTTTTCAAAGGTAATCTCTTTGTAGCTCAGATTCATGACTATTAACTTTCTCAGGATTAGGTACAAGGCATTAAAATCATTCTGATTGGGTTCCAGAATTTCTATGACCTTACCCCTTGCTGTTCCATCATCTAGTTCAAATCATAATCATTTATCTATGCTAGTTAACTACTTCTCATATACTCATCTTTTCCTATATCTTAAGCTTACAACATTTAGCCCCAAAACTAATGTAAGCAGACAGGCTATAACTTTAAACCCGTCATATCTGTTCTGTATCAGCAGTCAGGGAGGTCAAAGTTAATTTTACATAAAATGATCTTGATGGAAAGTACTTTAGGTTTACGATTCTAGTAGTTCATAATGAAGGCAATTTTAGTCTTTGCTATGAAGACTTTACCAACTTAACATATTACATTATTGTCAGTGGTACTCCCGGTTACCTAGTCATAGTGCATAAGGATATTATTCATCGAAATCATAAATATACGTGATTGTCTTACTTAACATGTCACATTATTGTCAGTGATACTCCTGGTTACCTAGTCATAGTGCATAAGGATATTATTCATCGAAATCATAAAAATACGTGATTGTCTTCTCTCAATTCTGAAAACACACAGCAAGACCAGTATAAACTTTTCTTTGTTGAAACTAAGTACTCACTGCCTGTCACTCGGTAATGATTTCCTGAAGTTTTAAAATTTCACTATTCTGAAATAGCTTATCGAAATAAATATTAAACGGGTTTTCAATGGGTCGATTTGCTTTAGGGTGTTTCTTCCATTGATAAATTTGTTTCTGGTTTAAGACAATATTTCTTGTCCTAAATAAAATAAACTCGTATTTTTCTTTATATTTACTTGTAATTTTGAGGATTGATACTTTTAATTTCTCATGGTATGACAGTTACCTTTGTGAACTATGGAAAGAGAAGAATGATGTGACTGCAGAAGATGTTTCTTCAAAATTCTTAGATCTAAAGTTTATCCAGCTTGAGGTAATGTCTGTTCTTGTGGTTATAATCAGCAATGTATGATTGAATATTTTCACAAGGAACCATGACATTTTAGCTCTGTGTGTGTGTGCGCATGTCCCTTTCTGTGGTAATGTCATACACAGACATAATCAGATGGAAAGGATTAGGCTTACTCAATAAAGAGTTTTGTGGTTCAAAGGCTGATAAGCATATGTCTAATTGCAAGGGTTTTGGAGTAAGAGTAGTAATATGGACAAAAGGTTCAGGACTACCAAGGTTGTGGTTCAATGGTGCTGAGACTCCGATCTAATTACATGAGTTCTAGAGTAGTAAAATAGAAGAGCATTATCCCTAGAGCTGAATTTCATGACACAACTTAGAGGGCAGAACGGAAGAAAAATAATTTCGAGTCTGGCTCCCATTAAAATCTGTGAATGAATTACTTCCAATACTCTTAAAACTGTTTTGTAATCCTACACCTTGAGCAAGGGCTCCTATTATGGAACATAGAGATTAAGAAAGTTTAATTGTTTGGATTGATCTATGAACTTTTGAAAGAATTCGAAGCTAAATAGTGCAACTACACATTAATAAAACTTAAATAAACTGAACTAGCCGCATAATGCCTCAGATTAAAAAATATAGTGTTGGATTAGGACTTTTGAATGTCATTTAAGATCCTCCATAGAAGAATTTTTATTGTATTTATGATATTCAAGTTATATTCTTAGTGTTGATTGATTTTTTTTTATTGTATTCATTAGTTTTCATGTGTACTGTGTAACAATCTGCTTTTGATGCCCTGTCTTTGGTTGGATACTATCTTCAAATTCTTTTAAAAAAATTGTATTGAACTTTTAACTGTAGTCCATACCTCTAAGGTGTATGTAGGGAACTTAGTGCATTGTTCATATTGTTCTTTGCATTGTTTCTCATCAACAATTAGCAACTCTGAAAAATATTATAAGTTCCCTTTCACTTTCTATATTTTGTATAGTTATGATTAATTCTAGTTCGGTTTCCATTATTAAAGTTGCCGCAGCAGGAAAATTGGTACGACTGTGGACTCTTTTTGCTCCATTATGTGGAACTTTTTTTGAAGGAAGCTCCTGATAACTTCATCCCCGACATAAAATCCAATGTCTCCAACTTCGTAAGTAATTATTATGTTATGTCATGGCCCCCAAAACTTGCCAATTGACTGCTGTTTTATATTCTTAAAAATTTTAATTGGCAGAGATAATGTTGCTGACTATAGAGTATATAGATCTATATCTAAGATGTCCAATATTCAATGAGGTAAAACTGTTTTAGACTCATGAACCCAGTGAATGAATTATGCCTTCCCAACGGTCCATTACCCTAATTTCATATTGATTAATGTCATCCTAGTCAAGTATTTTGATTCAAGTTCACCATTAAACCAATTGAGTTTTATTTCCTGTCTGTATAATGAAAAATGCGTGGATCTTACTCTTTTTTTTTTCTTGAAATTTTCCTTCCAGCTTAGCAAGAATTGGTTCCCGCCTGCAGAGGCTTCACAGAAACGTGCTCATATTCGGGAATTGATTTCTGGAATCGTTGAAAATGGTTCTCAAGAAGGTTCTCCTGCTGATTGTGGTAACAAATATTCTTCTCTCCGATTACCAAACACAATTGAACAAGAAACGGGAATAGAGATTGTTGAGGAAATATGTAACTCAACGAAACGATGTCATGGTATTCCTCAGTCGAATGCTATGCTGGAAATTCTTTTTCTTCCATTTTTTCCATATTGAGTAAGGGATTGAACTTTCATTGCAGTGTCCACTCCAAGAAGTTTGAAGTGCACTAGAGATCCTATACTGGTTTACAGTAGATTATTTGATCTAGAAGCCTTTCAAGAGTCATTTTCTGATGATAAGTGTGCAACAGTGGTTTGTCGGAAGAACATGATGCCATCAATTGAGGTGAATAAGTTATTTTGTTTTCAATAATACCGGTCATGTTTTGCTAGCTTTTTATTTGTAATTAATTAAGACGCCATTTTGTCTTCTAAGTTCGTGAGCATCATTGTGACTAGTTTGCTAGTGAAGAAATTTTGTGAATTGATTGAATTGCCTTACTGGCTTACATTTAAGGAAAATTTTAGGGTCCTGTGTACGCTGAGAAATTGAAAATCAGTAAATGAGGTTTAGTGATCTATTAAAACCACAATAAGTTAATGTATGCAAATCTCGGAAGAGTAGAGTGTACTACTTTTAGCTTCATTGAAATCATGGAATGGTCCCATGCACGGAATGAAGCTGAACCCTCAACTTGGGTAGCTCTTTCGGCAGACTATGTATTTGGATAAATTTGGTTTGAGTTATGCATGATATATGTGATGTCCATTTTATATCTTCATTTTATTTACTTTGGTGTAGTAAGTAGCGTTTTATTCTGACAGGACAGGCGGGATTTTTCCTTCTTTCTAGGTTCAATTGAATCTTATGACAACCATAATTGTTGTGTTGTGAGTCATCTTTGCAAGTTGATTGAATTTGCAGGAACTTGACGAGGAAGACATGGTTTGTGGATCATATATCAACCGACACCAGAAGTTATCTGGGTTGGAGGACATTGAAGACAACGTATTGCAGGTGGAGGAAGCACAGAAACGTGAATCTCCAACCTCAAGTGAAGAACTTGCAGTTTATGTTGAAGATTCCGAGGAGGAGTCAAATGATAACGCGGAGGAGGCAAATGATGTCGAAGATAGCATTGATTCTGCATTTGGCGAGGAGATGTCGTCTCTCAGCACCCACAAGAGGCTATTCAACTGCAAAGATGGATCTTTATAGGAAAATATAGTAAAGTGATCAAAATGGAGTTTTTGTAGTGTAGTAGTCTCTGTGAATATGGATATCAGTTGTATAGTAAATAAGCTTATTGAAATGTATAGTTTCGGAAACACCTGAACTTGTTTTTGCATAGAGTGAAGTTAGACAAATTTTGTCTACTGGTTTTCCAAATTTTTATAGTTGACAAAAAGGAACAGATCTAATTACGTAGTGTTTTCGTATTGGTCAATATCATAATTGTGGGCAGCTCAGATTGTGAGTTACTGTCTATAGTATTTAAGGTGACATCTTCAGTTCTGATACAAGTCGTGTTCATCAAGTGATACTCCAAGAGTTCTTTTGAGGACTCGATGCAATTGAGCTCCCAAGTTTCTAATCTTGCAAAACAAGCATTGTCTCGACTGATACCTCTATGATACATATGTAAAATCGTAGAAATAGATTAGTACTTTAAGCCCACAACGAGTTCGTTACTTGTATGTAAAAGATGACTTGGAGGCTCTCTCTTTAGCATTTCTCGAGGTTTTATCTTCAACACTTCTCCAAATAAAAGAGTCGAATGATGTTTTTCTTAGAAAGCTTCATCCTCTCTCGACAAATACATTTAAAGAGAGTAAACACATTAAGTCAAATAAAAGTTGGATAAGAGGATCAACTGATAAAATATTGTTCCAATTTAATTTAAAGTCTCAAAATCGACTCTTTAATTTCCCGTTGCGTTTTGACTTGATAAAGAAAGTCTTTCAAACCACGTATTGGAATTGATTTAATTATTAAAATGAAATAAAATTCTATCAACAAACCAAAAACAGACACGAAAGCGCCAAATAAGCGAAAACCCACCCACCAACCAAAGGCAAGAATCCGATAGGGCAGCTTTGAACATTGTCCTCTTCCTGGAGAAACCACAGAAGAGAAGAGAAGAGAAGAGAATTGAAACCCATTTGATTTTGCAGAGACATGGGAGACGAGAGGGTGAAGGAGGAGGCTCTCCAGATAATGGGAGTTTTCCAGGTTCTTCCAAGGCTCGTCGTCTTCGATCTCGATTACACTCTCTGGCCCTTCTATTGGTATTTTTTTTTCCTTTTTCTCAATTCAATTTTGCTCTTAAACTTGCTATTTATACAATATTTGTAATTACCCTTTTGCTTGGATTGCCAATTTGGGCTCAGTTTGAGTGAAGAAATGGTAAAGTTTGAATTTTTATCTTTGCGAGCTTTTTTGTTTGTGAGGAAAGTTGTGTTTGTGTTGGTAAAAACTGATCTTTGTGGTTTAGTAATATATTATTGGGTGTGAAAGGAGCTCATGAAGGATATCTGGTTATCAGAATTTAGTTCTACTTAGAAATGGTGGGTGTGAGCCCCTAGGGGGTGGCGCAATGGTCAAGACACACATCTCCACGTAGGAGGTCGT
>JAYMTF010001140.1:0-25955 GCA_036897485.1 Pelargonium nanum | reverse complement strand
TACAACAGGTTGGATGGATGAAAATCTAAAAAATTGTCAGTCCAGGGATCAAAACAAGCAAAAACCTTAAATAGGGGCCAACTCTAAAATAGAAACAAATCCAGGGGTCTAGAAATATTTAACCCTTTTTTATATAAAAAATATATTTTTGTCTTATTACTTATGATTTAAATTTATATAAGAACAATATATAGTCAGCAACAATTCTTGATAAATGTATTATTTTTTCCGGTATATGGATATTTGAATGGTTATATAAGTGTAATAATTTTGTTCTATGATGTATTTCAAAAGAATCTAACATAATTTATTTATTTTACGTATAATTAAATTGTGACGAGTATTTATAACCCGTGCAACGCACTAGTTCTTAAAATTTACAATAAGATAGCGTTCGTATAATTTTTTTAACTTAATTAAAATAGTTAGAACTTACTTTTCTTAAATTTGAATACCCAACTTTAAAACCTCAGTTTGTAAGGTCCACTAATTCTCATCATTTGAATAATTCGAAATCTTAGGAATTGAAATAACACATCAACCATGTTATTTCGATTCCTTAGATTTCGGATTTATTTAATTAATTTTAGGAAATATATATTTTTTAATTACAAACATGCTATTCTAAAAAAGCTTAACGTACACAATAATTACAAATTTATAATACTAAATATGTCCTCAATTCCTTGAAATTCAAATAATTTTTTTAAATGAACATTATCGAAGGGTTTTTCTAACATATGTATCATTCCGGAATTAATATCATATCGAGTCTTCTTAGAGATTTTTTCAGTGGACTCCATCTTTGATTTAGGAATTATATAAGCTATATGTGTCTTATTTTGATCTATGTAGTAGGTATAGATCGGACATTATTGAGTATCAAAAAAAAGATTGGACATTATTTGAGTCCTCTCAACCCAACTGTTTGATCTATAAGCTGGTCCAGCCCATTCACAGGTGCGGCCCAAACTAAATTCGCAGCCCATATCGTTTTCAATACTACAACGGCTCACTACATGAAAGTGGGTCCCATCATAGAATCTGTTTGTCACTGATCCCACCAATCCCAATCGCGAGTTTCGAATCAGTAATAGAACTAGTTGTATCATGAGCGCAGTGCGCACCTGGTGCACTGTAACACCCCCAGCTCTTGCTTCTCCTTCTCCGTCGCAAGCCCTCGATCATCTTCCTTGCTTCGGCTTCAAGCTGTTTGCTAGAACCAGAAACCTAATCGGCCTCAGAGCAGCACAGAGCGTTACCTTGACTCGTCGTGTTTCCACTCACCTTCTTGCTGCGGTCGATCAACCCATGGCTGAATTAGATTCCAGGTCCCATCTTTATCTATCATTGCTCTCATGAACATTTCTTCTCTGGAGTCTCTGATAATTGCTGTGCCGTTTTCGAATTTAACTGATATTTTGAGGATTAGGATTTTCTTCTGTTACTAACTGTGAATATATGTTGGTAGATTGGGTTCTGTTGAACCGGCTTTTGCTGAAATCATTGTAGTCCGACACGGAGAAACTGCGTGGAACGCTGATGGTAGAATTCAGGTTTTTTGTTTCTCTCAGGTCGTTTTGTTCATGTCTTTGTACGTGATTTGTGTCATATTGATAGGATTGTAGACTTATCTTTTGTTTATTGCTCTTGCAATTTGTAGTGGTGCTCTGTGAATTGACTTATTTCAGCTAAAAGCTCAGAATGGATCAATTTGAATGGATTTGTGGAAATGTTCAGATAAATCTATACTTGTGCCGCATTGAATTTTATTTTAGAATATGTATTTGCTAGTTAATCTGTAATTCACGCCTAGATTACACAGGTGACTAGCAGGTGCTACCTTATTACATGCTAATATTGATCTTCCACTCCCTCCACTCACACAATAACTCTCACTAATGAATTTCATTGGGTGAGGAGGGGAAGATGGCTATTTTTATGCTAAAAGTGACTTGCTTCATAGTTTTAAATTGACGTATACAGGGACACTTGGATGTTGAACTGAATGAGGTTGGGAGACAACAAGCAGCTGTTGTAAGTTTTAGAATGTATTATCTACTACTTATGTTCCCTATGCTTTTTTAATGCCTGATGGATAGACTTTTTTCTTTATCTTTTTCCTGAAAGGTGGCTGAACGTCTATCCAAGGAACCAAAGATCTCTGCTGTATATGCTTCTGACTTGAAGCGAGCTTCGGAGACGGCACAAATAATTGCAGCCAGTTGTGGTGGGCAGGAGGTATGAATTCACTGTCCAGAGTAACTAGTTTAAAGTTGTATATGTTTTAATAACTGGTTCTGATGTAACTAGTGTTAGACTCTGCTAGACTAACCCCAGGCATGATATAGAGCCTATCAAGAATCTTTCTTTATTGTTTAGGCTTGACCTGAGCTATATACAGTAATATTTATAGGGTTTATTTTGATGATCATATTATCTTAATTTGTTTTGCTAACTGCTTGGAAGATCAGTTATCTACTTGTGTGTGAAGTCGCCTTACCTTTTGCCTCTGACTATATAATTCTTCAACATCTCACTTTTGAAATATTTTGTTTTTTGTTGTGCATAGCCAAAATATTAACCTTTTAACATCTTGCCCTCCATTTTCCTTTGTAGAAGATTAGGGTTAACATCTTTTCCTTCATTTTTAACAAATCTATTGTTTTCTTTCACATATACACGCCGATAACCTCCCACAATATTTATTTTTCAACTTTTTTATAATTGACCATCCAAAATTTTAAAATCACCATTGATCTTTATACTAACTACGCTTCAGAATAGACCTAAAAAGATATTCAAAATTGTATTTTGCTGACTTGTCTTCTGAAATCGACCTGAGGCCACAATCCTAGAAATCGATGCCGCGGCACTGCCCTACTAGCTAAAAAATCAACATTGCCACGATGTCCATCCAAAAATTACAGTACCGCCAGCCATTTTTAATCACCCATACTGTGGCCCTGACTGGAATTCTGCAACAAATGAGCTCTTCGAGCTTTCAGACCCAATTCCTATTATTCATGTGTGCCCGACAACCTGAAATGTCAATCAAAACATTACCGTGCACATCAATGTAGCCAAAACAGTAAAATTACACTAAAAAGTAATAAGAAATACATCAAAAGTCAAAACATAAAAACTAAATAAATTGAGTCAAAGAACCAAAAGACTCAAAAGTGTCCAATAAAGCTCAAATGTGACTCAAAATAAACGACTAGAAAAAGGCAAATAGCTCAGGAATACAAGCTATCAAACTCCCCCAAACTTAGAGGAGTTGCGCGTTATCGGGGAAAACAAGAAAAAATAAAACTAAGCTAAGAAAGAAAAGTAAAATCTAGCAAACAAAGACTCAATGACTACATGGAGCAAGCGATCTTTACAAATTACAACTAAATCCAAAAATCTCATCGAAACACCAATCCAATCAAAATTCAACTATTATGCATGACACAAAAAGAACAAATGGTTACAAAATTATTAACAATGTGTTTTACACGTGTGTTTGCTATCCTTGCAATTCAAGACTCTCTCAAAATCAGCTAGCACCAAATTTTCAATGGCGGTTAAAGGCGCTTGATCCCCTTGAGATCTTGAGTTCAAGCCTCCGTTTAGGTGTTGTAGGTATTGCCTATAAAATAAAAAATTCCAAAGATTGCAAAGTTCATGTCCCAACACTCATGGGTTGGCATAGAAATTTCCTATCCACTAATTTAAGAAACATAAGCACTCGGGATCACCAATACTCTGATGTAGGAAAGTATGGGTGCTTCAAAGAAGTAGACCCATAAGCCATAGATCTTACCTTTCCCTTTATTTTCTTACCATCACACTCATAATAATGCAACAGGGACAGATTAATGTTGAGACTTGAGAGACATGTCCATTCTGGAATCAAAGACAGATTAATGTAGGATACATGTCCATTCTGGAATCAATGTAGTATTAATTCTTGGTAGTCTTTTTCTATTTATTTATTTATAAGATCTTCTGGAGGCAAAGTATGGTTCTCAATATGGAAAGTGTTGACTTTCTTATATACATTTGTTTTCTGCAATGTTTTAATTGAATATGAATTCTAGGTTATCGAAGATCCAGAACTACGGGAAAGGCATTTGGGGGATCTTCAAGGCCTAGTACTACGTGAAGCAGCCAAGCTTAGTCCTAGGGCTCACCAGGCCTTTCTTTCTCATGGGACGGAGCAGGAAATTCCAGTAAGTAATCCATTCAGACATGTAATTATTTAGAAGCTTAACAGAGTTGAGTATCTGCTTTGTTTTTTTTCTTAGTGAGAGACTCGAACCTTAGAACCCCTTGCCTGATGAATAAAAGGCCCCATGCTTACACTTTTAATGTGCATAAAAATTTGCAGGAATATTTTAAACAACCTTGGCTAAGATAAAAGGTTGGAGCTGGTTATATTTTAATATATGACCCGTGCTCTCCTAATTTTAGCTTAGTCCAACTTAGCTGAAAATACATCTCCTAATCACTTGGTATGGGACCGTTTAACATTTACCTGTTTTTTAGCTAGAAACTGATTCCAAGTTTGTTTGCATTCTGCTCATGTCACATTGGTTGGATAAACTTTGTATACAAGCTGGTTTTAAATCCTTAATAAAATGGAATATAATGAATGAGATTTGAGTCTTACAAAAATGAAAGTACTCTTATCACTATAACTCGTGACAATGTTTAGATGAGATTTGTGCACGGCCAGGTGGGTGTGGGCGTGGGCTGATATATGTTAATGGTGGGTGTTTATTGGTTGCACAGCACAGCTAGGGTGGAGGTGCAAGAATTGTGCTAAAAGCTATAGGAGTATGTTCCAAAATGGTTCCATAAATCCTCAATTGGGTTTTGTTCCAATTTAGTCCCCTCAGCATCCACTTTTGTTCTGAATTGGTCCCTTTTGTCACACAATGGTATATAAATTGGCCAGTGTGGCATTTTTTGTTTAAATTAAACAAAAATCTTCCAATATAGTCTCCTTAGTGTTCAATTCTGTTCTGAAATTGGTCATAAATTTAGACGAAACTGTGATGAAGCGGACCTTTTCAGAACAAAAAGTGGATTCCAAGGGGATTATATTGAAACAAAAAACAAATTGGGGACCAAAATTGATATTTAGGGGACAATTTTGGAACATTCTCCAAAACCTTATAGTTGTAGAGGAGGCAGAAACTTGGTTTTGGCATGCTAAATTTATCAGAAATCTTGTTTACAACTTATTCCAGGGTGGTGGAGAAAGTCTTGAGCAACTATTCCTACGTTGCACGTCTTCATTAAAAAGAATTGGTGAGAGACATAGAGGTATGAAATCACTTGCGGTTCCTCTTCTAAAACATTTCCATCAGGGCCATTTGCATAAACTTGGGAAGTCTTGTGATAATAATAATTCATGAACAGTTATATACTTCACTAGTATATTCATGATGCACACAAGTAGTTTAGCATGCAAATAGAAATTATAATACCTAATAGTTACTTTAAAAAAAAAATACCTAATAGTTCATCTATGGCTTTGGCTAAATTCAAGATATTGTTAAATTAATGGTGCTCCAATTAACATTGGATCTTTGAACCATGTATATCACAGTTCAAAAGCCTTCTTACTTAGCAATATAGAATTATTAAGTTGTAGTGTTGTTTGTCCGTATAACAGGTGAGCGGGTAGTTGTGGTCACTCACGGGGGTGTCATCAGAGCATTGTATAAACGGGCTTGCCCAAATAGCAGATCGGCGGGGAAGATACTTAATACATCGGTCAATATATTTCACTTGTATGATGGGGACAAGTGGAGTATAAAAACCTGGGGTGATGTTAGTCATCTCAACCAAATAGGATATCTAAACTCCGGCTTTGGTGGGGATAGAACTTCTGGTTAGTTCCTTCCTGCCTTTGTCTCCACATTTATTTAGCTAATCAAGCTCAAGGAGTGGCATGATGGACTTCCAAGAAGCGGTACAAAATGCTTGATTCTATTGTAGGTGGTGTTAGTGAATCTTTCACTTCTAATTTCATTGATGACTTCACTAATTCTTTGAAAGTAGGAGCTAGTTTGGACTGAATTGTGATTCAAATAATTTGAAAATCAAGCATGACTATATTTCACTCTGCAGATCAGAGTTCTTGTATAATAATTACCGAGAAGAGTGAATTGGTTTAGATGATATTCGGTGGAGCTGCAGATAGAGAGAATGTGGGAAGGGATCATAATTTGGTAGACCAAGAAAGAGGGTGGATTGAGGGAATGAATGTGCCCACTTTGAAAGACCCAAATGAGATGAACCTAGACATAAATAGTACAAGGCATTTCTCAAATATGTGCCCTAACTTTTAGGATCATGTCTCACACAATTGCAAAATATGGGTTCAACTGTCTTGTTCACAGCCATTCTTATTGGTTTATATGTTGAAAAGCAGAAAACTTTATAGATTTGCAGGTAGCCAATAGGCAACACACAATCTGTCCTGGTAATGTGTAGCTATCATGAATGGGGCTATACAGGCAAATTGGTTTGATTCTTTAGTGAAGGAGGGACCATATGGTGAGCATGCTTGATTCTTGTCAATTGTCACAGTAAAATATATGAATACTTTTGTTGGTGGCTGGTTGGTGTTGTCCATTTTCCAACTTCTACTCTCCTTTTTGTATTGTAATATTTTTTAAAAGAAAATCTTTTGACTTTATTTAAAAAGAATCTTGACTTTGAATCAAGACATTATGATTACTTGCATGATGGTTTTTCAAATTCTTAACGAGTATAAAAATAGGAATTCAAATTTGACTACCAGCAAAGGGAATCTATATTATATATTTTTGTTCTAAGAAATTCTTTCTTATTTAAAATTGCAAGTACAAGCATCCGATAATAAGAAAATAATTTATATTTCAAATTGAGTTAAATAGTTTGGGACTCCTAGCTTAAATTTTAAATTGGTACTTGGTTCTTGTTAGGGTTTGTACTTGTTTGGTCTTATTGGAATGTCATTTTTCTTTATTCTAGTCCTTGTGACATATCTCAATTAATTTTTCAAATTAGATGAACACGCACAATTTCTTTGGGTCTCACCAATCATTCATCTTCACAACGACAACATGGAGAAAATGGGCCGCTAAGACTAGAGGCCCCCTATGACGTTCTTGGTCGGGGACTTTCGACACTGTCGAGCAGGTCGTCGAGTCTACAATAAGGGCATAATTTACAACATACGTACTGAGGAAAATCAACTTCTTAGGTGTTGTAATTTTGGTTGAGTCTTTTCCACAACTCTTTAACAGTAGAAACAGTGATCTTATAAACATCGAAAAACACATCTGACAAGGCTGACAAAATGCACTCTTGAACAGTTTGGTCATTTTTATTCCACTGTTCAATCTTAGTCTCACATTAAGGGTCAAATATTTGTTCAGATTTATGGCAAGAGAGTGTCAGAAATGACTGCAACCCCTGAATGGATAACCTCAACATTCATTGTTACCAAATCATCTTAATAATTAATCATATTGATAGCTTTCAACTATGAATTTTCACCTTAATTAATTAAATATATTATTCACATGAATCAATTAGTAAAAAACTTTTAGTTCATAAATGAACTCATTAGTTTCTAAGACACTAACTTAAGGTAAGAAATATACCCTATAGAACGCCCTAAAATCGACACCCATCATAATTTAGAAATGTCACACATTCTTATGTGGGTGGGGTCCAATTTTAGCTCATCCTAATCTAACAAGGTCGCTATTTAAATACGATGTTCATGGTAGCTCACTTTAGACAACTCACTCTTAACACATCAATCTTGATCCAAAAAGGTTTTCATTTTATGTTCTCAAGCCATTCATTACCAAACCAAGTCATTTGACCTAAAATCCACTCCATGACCAGACCCATAAGGAAGAAAAGAAGAAGATTAGAATGGTTCTTGAATGCATTTTAACATGTCACCTGACAAAATTGAATAGTTGATTGACTTTTTTGTAATTTGTTTACTTATTTTGAAAGAAATTGTTGCCATTAACTATATGGTATGGACCAACCTCATTAAACAATGGTCACAGGTCAATTGTTTGTAGGGTTTGGTCCTTTCTTGTTGCTAACAAAGAGCTTGCACCACTCACTATCATAAAAGGTCACTCACATGGTATTTTAAATATGAGTTAGAGCAGCCCCAACCCCCAATTTAATTATTGGCACTATACATAGACTCAAGACTCAAGTGATCAATAAGAAAAAAGAAAAAAAAAACAGCCAAGACCTAAGGTGTAGAGTAAATAAAAGATATGTGTGGCTATATATGCTAATGAAATGATGATTAGTGTCTCTCATCCACAAACAGAACACACAGTTGTGTTATGGGCAGACCCATCACTCAACTGCTTATGTTGATACTACTTAATTGTTGCATTTTTACATATTAGGTTCTTGTTAGGTAATGGGGACCTCTTTTGTTTGTCAATGGAGCATGTGATGATCATAAAAATGTGTCATCAAGATGCATAATCCTGTAACTATCTTCTTCTCTCTTTTCTCTTTGGAGTAATTTTTTAATTAGAATGGTTATTTAAGTTAAATATCGTAACTTTCTGTAAATTTAACTTTGACGTGTCTATAACGATGTTTACGTATCATCAATCTACATATATCATTTGTTTTCCAGACGATACACTTTTGTCATTATTCTTTTTTATAGAAACTAAAGCTTTTATTTGACTAAGATCAACCATACAAAATTGTACCATCCCTGAAGTACAACCTCTAGAATCCAAAACTTTACGAACAGGAGAGGAAGACGAAGCTCGTACGATAGCATAAGCAGTAGAATGCACTGATCGCTTAACAACAAATAATACAACATTATCTAATTATCTTATAGACCGAGTACAATCTTCAACTATTAAACCATACTCACTTCGTATCTCGAATCCCTGATTTGTGTTTTTTTTTTTTAAAGAAAAAGTTGAGCTACACAACAGGGGTAACTCTCCCCTTTTAACCCAAACTCCACTCCACCGACACAATGAGATTTGAACCCACGACCTCCTACGTGGAGATGTGTGTCTTGACAATTGCGCCACCCCCTAGGGGGCTATGATCTGATATAGCTTGAACGGAGTCTCCTTCAAGAACAGGCTTCCTCCATCTCGCTACCGCTGCCGAGATCAAAGGTCCACCAATTGCTCCCAACCCACCGGCTGGTCGTCACCGTCTCGGTCAACACACGCTACCCCATAACCAGCATCACTAAAACGTGTCTCATCCAAATTGATCCTTACAAGTTACAAAGTTCAAAGGTGGTCTCGATCAGCTACCGACAACACTCCTCCCTGCACCACCTGTCTTTGCAGGTGAGTCGAAGAAAGATAAATAGAAGCCAATTTTCTGTTGTACTAAGATATAGAGAGCTCATTTTCTGTTATACTAAGAAAGAAGAAAAGAAGCGCTACTAGAGAGATACTAGATAAAGAATTTAAATATGCAGATTTAGCGATGTTCGAATCTGAACCATGACCTTTCGATAAAGAATCTTTGATACTATACTACATAACTAATTCAATTTAATTTAACTTATGACTAAAGTTTTTGTTATACTTTAATATTATACTCCGATCATATCAGTTCGCTTCTAACCAAAATTTGAGCGAATAACCCCTAAGAAGAAAATGCACTATTACAACTTCTCATGGAAGGAGACGACATTGGACATATATGAAGGGAGATGTAGAGCGTGAGTGTGTAACGCAGTGACAAAGAAAGCTTTCACTTCTTGCTTTCCTTTCATTAATTGTCTCTCACTTTCTTGTGAATCCGACCGCTCTTCCTCCGCATTTTCTTTTTTTAATTTCCTTACTAAACTTTAAATATTCATGCCCATATATTCCATTTTACGCAGGCGAATACTGAAGCCCTTGAAATGTTCACGGTTATGTGCCATTTGGTTGAGATGGTTTTATCATTTTTCTTTCAAATTTTAATTTAAAGTAAGATTAATTGAACTCTTATTTTAGTTAAATGATAAATTATTTTAAGAGTAAGTGAAAGTTAAGAATATTTATGCACGCTGTAAATACATGTTGACGTCTTAGTATACCACCTACAACAATCAAGGAGGATAAAGGGTTAAAGGATTGTGAGCCAAGACGAGACTACACATTCATTCTGACAAGACGCCGAATAAACCAATATCAACTGAAGTGAGCGGGCAAATCATGCTACTTAAAAGTAAAATAAAAGTTAATACGGTAAATCACGAAGAGACGTGGCGCCCAAGCGCCACATCAACCCCCATTATCGGTAGTCCAAACGATTCAACGACTTGACAACATTTTAGAAGAATTCGAAGACGCAGTAGGGGAAAGACATTTTCCTCTCCCTAACATAGACTAGACTGAGTGGATGTAGGAGAAAAGCCAAGTTTTCCCTGAATAATGAATAAGCTCATAAAAATGGTCAAATTTCTTAAAGTGATCAAGCCCTTCAACATGAACAACATCACGTTCAGCTCCAGTTCTCCCGCACAAACAAGTCACTAAAGTAACAAAATCAAATTAAAATTTCGAGTCAAATTAATAACTTCTTTTTAGTTACTTTTAAAAAAATAACTTTTATTTAGTTTGATGTCGTGCACATGCTAGCTCATACAATTCACCAAGTTCTTACTAACACGTAAAATATTATATTCGAGAAGTCAATAACTAAAGTGTTATTTGTATACATGTTAACGATTCAAAATCTTGTTGTCTCGAATTCGAGTCATTGTGAGGACATACTGGTATCGAGTAGGAATTGAACGAGAGAGTTTGTGTGGCAAGTAAGGTTTTTTTTTGTTTGAAAGTTTGTGGCAAGTAAGGTTAGAATAAACGAAGTCGTTTTGACCGACGAGTTGATTGAGAAATTTTGGTAGTTGGTTGGGCTTTTCGGTCCAATAAAGAAATTTCCTCTTTATTTCGCTAATCCAATCCTTCCCGCGTTAATGGAGGAATCAACGAGACTAATCTAAACAACAACCTACCCAGATTCTCGCCACGTGCCACATACCCCAAAACTTAAATCAAATCTGTTATTATTTTTTTTAATATTAATAATATTATAATTTGCAGTAACAAGCCAACACTGAACATTCACATCATCTGTAGATCCCAACCCTTCTCAGCTCTCAAAAAGTGTCCTCCATTTTTAACACCTTCCTAGGGCTTCTTCTTCTTCTTCTTCTTCTTCTTCTTCTTCTTCAGCTCAGCTTTCATGAACCCTACAATTTCAAGTTACACAATCGCCTACAAATTCTTTTAACCTTCTTTCATTGTGCAATGCACTGACACTGAATTTGAGTTTTCTTATGAAAAATGGGTATCTGCGTCTCAAAACCTTCCTGCGACCCGACCCAATCTCCGCCCCAATGTGATCTCCGCGCCGCTAATGTCTCCCCTGCACCAGCCAAGAACAGCCCTGTACATGCCAATGGCGGAACTGAGCCACTTTCGAGCTCTGGAAATGGTAACAACCCTAGAGATGATGAGACTAGGAAGGAATCCGAGAATGGTAAGAAATCGCCGTTTTTTCCGTTCTACAGTCCCAGTCCGGCTCACTACTTCTTCTCGAAGAAGTCTCCGGCTAGATCTCCGGCGAATGCCAGCTCCAATTCGACTCCTAAGAGGTTCTTTAAGCGTCCTTTCCCTCCGCCATCGCCGGCCAAGCACATACGATCGGTGCTGGCGAGACGGCACGGCACTGTGAAGCCGAATGAGGCGGCTATTCCGGAAGGGAGCGACGGAGAGGTTGTGACGGGACTGGATAAGAGTTTCGGGTTCTCGAAGCATTTCGGGAACAAGTATGAGCTCGGGGAAGAGGTTGGGAGGGGACATTTTGGGTATACTTGTATGGCCAGATTCAAAAAGGGTGAGCTTAAGGGGCAGCAGGTGGCGGTCAAGGTCATTCCCAAAGCTAAGGTTTGTGTTAAACTTTTGTCTTAATCTGGATACTTTCTTGATATACTATTTGAATTAATGGTTCATTTTATCAAAATTGATTGAATTTTTTATCTGTATAATGGTTTATACTTTCATGTTTTCAAAATCAGTGTTAGTGGTTTTGACTTGAAATGACTTTTTTCCAAATTCATACTCATTAGTTATTAGGAAGATAAAAGCATATTAGAGGTCTCTAACCAGTTGTATTTGTTCTGAGAAACTGCGTTTTCAGTGTCCTTTAGCTACTATCTGATGTCAAATTATTCTTTACAGGCACTAACAAATATTCAGGAAACCTTAATGTTTTGTTTCTTTATAGTGTGTTTAAAGGTTATTCTAATCAAGTAAATGAGTATAAATATTTTATAATTCAAGTTAAGTAATAAGCAGAAAAGGGATGTTTATACTATTCATAGGTTTCTATAAGGGCATAGTACATTGCCCATCCGGTTAAATTTCAGAGAACTAAGTATATTGTAGCGATTTGTGTTGAATTTAACAAAGTTGAATTGAGTTAATGTCAGTTGATCAAGGCTTTGAGTTTCCCTTTCTATAAATTCTTGTAATGCGGTAGCCAATGTTGTCTGTTCATATGCATATTTTTGGTGGATGTGACATAGTTATATGAACCATATCTTTGGCTCTAGCTTTCTGAATAAACATTGTTCATGAGCAGCTTTCCAAGATCTGTATTTTGGATTGCCTTCCTTGTACGCCATCTGCTAATTGTAATTTTTATTTTAGATGACAACAGCCATTGCCATTGAGGACGTAAGGAGGGAGGTAAAAATATTAAGAGCTTTGACAGGACACAACAATCTAGTACAGTTTTATGATGCATATGAAGATCATGATAATGTCTATATAGTAATGGAGTAAGCTCTCATCACAGCCCTCGATTTATTGTAATTGTTTCACTTGTTACCATTTGAGGACCAATTACTTCATTATACTAGATAATTTTTTTCTAAGCTTTAGTGAATTTTCATCTAACTTTCAGATTATGTGAGGGAGGGGAGCTACTGGATAGAATACTTTCAAGGTATTTATTTTATACCGGTATACCACCTTCATCTGGACATAAAAATCTCTTAGCTTTGTTAACTTTTGGATGCTAATGGTGGACAAAAGGGCAAGCATACATCAAATAAGGTTTTCATCTCTTAATAGCTGACAACTTACAAAGTAGAGGCTTATTTCTGCAGGGGTGGGAAATACACTGAGGATGATGCGAAGGTTGTCCTTAAACAAATACTTAATGTGGTTGCCTTTTGTCATCTACAGGGTGTGGTGCACCGCGATCTTAAACCTGAGGTAGAACGCATTGTCCTTTTGTATTACTTGATAGTGACATTTATTGCAATTTTTGGTCCTGTAATTGAAAGATTATTTATCTCAATATTGAGTTTTATTTATTTATTTTTAAAAAAAAATTTGCCATGGCATGATAATAGAGCTCAATTAACAGTATACATGCATGTTGTTTGTTGCGTGAAAAAAAAATTCGGTGCTTCAACTAATATTTCAGTTCATGGGCGTCGGCGTTTTTTTAGCTATCATCTTTGTATTCTGATTTAGATCATGCTAATTGTTGGATCAGAATTTCTTGTTTACATCGAAGGATGAAAACTCGCAATTGAAGGCCATAGATTTTGGCTTGTCCGATTTTGTAAAACCAGGTTTATTCTTGCTCCCTCAATACACTAGCAGCTGTTTTGCCATCTGTTTCCTCTGTTTATGGGTATTGCCTAATTGCTTTAATATTTCAATTGGTACAGATGAAAGGCTTAATGACATAGTTGGTAGTGCATACTATGTAGCACCTGAAGTATTGCATAGATCTTATAGTACAGAAGCTGATGTCTGGAGTGTTGGTGTGATTGCATATATTCTATTGTGTGGTAGCCGTCCATTTTGGGCCCGAACTGAATCTGGAATATTTCGTGCTGTTTTGAAAGCTGATCCAAGTTTTGACGATGCACCTTGGCCCACTCTATCTTCTGAAGCAAAAGATTTTGTCAAGCGCCTGTTAAATAAAGATCCGCGGAAAAGAATGACTGCCGCTCAAGCTCTTTGTGAGTGTTTCAGGGACTGTCAAATGTGTTTGGATGTAAATCTTATATGCCAGAAGTGTGACTTATGTGTATCTGTCGCAGGTCATCCCTGGATTAAAAACGATAATGATGTGAAGTTTCCTTTGGATATACTTATGTTCAAGCTCATTAAGGTTTATTTGCGTTCATCATCTCTTCGGAAAGCTGCTTTGAGGGTTCGTATACCGCTATCTATGAATGGGAAAACTCTTTAAGTTCATGTTGTCAGTACTGTGTAGCCATCTAACTTGATTATTCTCTTTAGTTATAAGTGCTTAGATTGAGTTTCTGTGCACTTAGGTGTTCCTGATTGATTCTCCGAATATGTTTAATCTCTTATCAATGCATTTTCCCATTACAGCTTATCAGATGTAGTATAGAATGAATTTATCAAATTTGAAGGTCAT
Source organism: Pelargonium nanum (assembly GCA_036897485.1). Classification (NCBI taxonomy): domain Eukaryota; kingdom Viridiplantae; phylum Streptophyta; class Magnoliopsida; order Geraniales; family Geraniaceae; genus Pelargonium; species Pelargonium nanum. Next base: position 11,477 of record JAYMTF010001140.1, on the reverse strand, counting down.
AATGTTCTTGACAATTTTTTTACTATACTGGCGTTTTTTTTTTCTTTTTTCCGAATCACTCAAGGGTAGTGCAGTGTTTAGTGAATTAATTTCATTACCACGATTTGATTTTACAAGTTATTGCTATAGACTTTAAAGTTCATTATCCTACAATTTATTTTGTTTGCTTGTTTGGTTAATCTCCTAATTTATTTTTCTTATTCTTCTCATTGTTATTGTTGCAGTCTCTGTCTAAAACACTTACAGTGGATGAGGTATTTTATTTGAAGGAGCAATTTGCACTATTAGAACCAAACAAAAATGGCACCATATGTTTAGAAAACATCAAAACGGTTTGTTTCTTTCTGAATGCTTAATTTCTTTCAACAGATGTATTGTGGATGGTGCTCACCTACTTTTAATGTGGTCAGGCCTTGATGAAAAATGCGACAGATGCAATGAAGGAGTCACGCATCCCTGAGTTTCTAGCATCAGTTAGTGCTTTTACTTTTATGACGGATGTTACTTTTGTGAAGTTTTATGGTCTTCAACATCTTACTGACGAACCACATTTTCTTTCTTACTGCACAGCTTAATGCACTTCAATACAGAAGGATGGACTTTGATGAATTTTGTGCGGCTGCCCTTAGTGTCCATCAGCTTGAGGCCCTTGATCGATGGGAGCAGCATGCTCGTTGTGCCTATGAACTGTTTGAGAACGATGGAAACAGGGCTATTGTCATTGAGGAGTTAGCTTCGGTATGCTATTTTATATTTTCATTTTCATTGGATAATAAAATATTTCTGTTCATGTGTGCCTATATTAATAACCTTCAAAAGAAATGTTGATTTATGCTGGAGATTGTTTCAACTTTCAAGTCCATCTGGATATATTTGGAGTTGGTTTAGTGATGGACTCATAATTAAGAGTGAAGTAATGAAATTGTGATTATTTAGAGTGAAGTAAATAATGATTTCATTTAGTTAAGGTTAATTACCAAGATTGCTTGTTAGGGTATCTCAATTCTCTAGTTCCCTTTAGTTTCAGTGATTACATTGAGCTCCCTTAGGAGTTGGTTGGCATTTGTTATATTAGTACTTATCTTATGCTGGCAGGTGTTGTATATTTTAGTTTTCTTGCAAAAGCAATAGATTAAACTTTTGGAAATAAGAGATAAGACTAATAGCCATGTACAAAGAACTATTTTTGTAAAGAATAAACATTTGGAAATTTGTGTCTTTTGTGTTGTAATTAGCTATGTTTTGAACTTAATTACTATAGAGAGTAGGAAGATTTTTTTTTTTCACCTTGCTTATGAGCAACAAGGCTTGAATTGATCATTTTAGCAACTGAAAGTACGGACTGATTGGTGCTTTACATATTAATAAATATTGTTTCAGGAACTTGGCCTTGGACCTTCTGTTCCAGTTCATGCTGTTCTACACGACTGGATTAGACACACAGATGGAAAACTGAGCTTCCTTGGGTTTGTCAAATTATTGCATGGTCCGTCTAGCCGGACCCTTGCAAAAGCTCAATAGACCGTCCGATGATGTCATGCAAGAAGTATTATTTGCCTTCGCTGTTTTGGCTGTAATAAGAAGCGGGTAAGAGGTGATTAAAGACACTTCCAAGACTCAGTTTCACAGATTTTGGCGCTGCATTAAGGCCCAGCAGAATCTGCATTGTTGCATTGAAACTGATTTCATCTTTTGCGGCAAAGCTTGTATACAGTTTAGGAATGGGTGGGGCTCGTGCTCCTCGAGGTGGCGATGAAGTTTAGTCATTTATGTTTCGTACTGTAAATGTGTAGTTCAAAGGAAAAAAAAAGGTGTGTTTCCTTGCTTTGCAGGTGAGAATATTTCTCAACCAGATTGATATTCTGACATATTTGTAATTGTATTAGCCAGCCAGGCCAGTCAATTCTGGGTTACTCCACATTTGCTTGTAAAATGTCGGCGTATTACTTTTGAATTGCCTCCACAACGGAAACGAAAAAAAAAAAATCTTTGCTTCCAACACTTTGTGTTTTACTGTTTTACGTTGGTGAATGTTTATTACTTGGGATTTGAATCAAACTCTTCAATTTATCACATAACAAATAATGCATACAAGATCTGACCAATCTTTTGAACCACTTAAAATTCAAACCGGTTGGGCTGCCGGATCGTGGTTAAACCAGTCAGAATTTTACAACACTTTGGTTATAACCCCTAGAAAAGTATATGCCCAAAAAAACAATGGTTAATTACAGTAAACTCCCCTATGTTTGATACCAAAAGACATGACAGTCTTATGTTTTAAAAGTCTATAACTAACTTTCCTATCTTTTACTAAAAGTGTAAAATATTAAGTCTTACGAAAGATTTTATTTTCGTTAACATGTGTCGGTCACATGATGATTAAATATTTTTTTAATACTTAAACAACCATCTATGTCTTACTTTTTCATCCGCTGGAAAGTCGCCGAAAAACTAAAAACAACAAATCGAACCACAAAATGTTAATATTTTGTAAAATTAAAGACGTCATTAGATTACTCTCGAAAAATTGCATGAGATCAACTAAAAAAACTGCATAAAAGAGACAATGAATGACAAAATCACAATTTTTAAACTTTTCCCAATTTTTTAAATATGAACTGCAAATCATCATTTTTTTAAGGGCAAATCATCATTTTTAAACTATAAGAATTCACTATTTTTCAAAATTGAACCAATATTCTTGTTTATGTGTAAAAAAAATAATACTTACAATCATGTCAAAATTACCAAATAGAAACTTATTATACAAAGTTATTTCTTTTTTCTTCATTTTTAACTAATTTTTCATATTTTTTTACCAAATCAGATTTGTAAATGTTTTATTTTGTCAAGAAAAATTTATTTTTTTCAAAGTTTAAGCCATAATCATGTACCTCTTGCAAAATTACATGAAATTAAGACGAGAATCCATCAAAAGGGAGATTTGAGCTAAAAGTTATGATTTTTTTCTTTATTTTTAAATTTTTCTAATTTCAATGACATTCATTTAATAATATTTATATCATTTGGACAACTTAGGTTTTCAGCCGGTTGGGGTATGTGGGTACCTTCTGTAATCAACGTCCATGATTCATTTTCACTTGTACATGTATTTAACATGCACCATTGCACCATGTAGTACATGCATAATTCATTTCTTTTTCTTTTTTAATTTTTAATTTCTCTCATTTAAAATTTGAAATGAAATGAAAGGAAAAAAAGGTGCCGCGGAACTTTTTAAACTTGAGGTGAGTGTTTTGGGCTTAAAAAAAAAACAATTTCCAAAGAAATGATGGCGGGAAGTTCATTTACATTTCCATGAGTATTGGAGGAGAGAGGTGCCCTCAAATCTCAATTCCAATTTTGTAATGCGTGAGGGCAACCGTAAACGCACTCTCATCTGTCTCTCTTCCGACGACGATGATCGAAACTACATCGCTAGCGATTCGAGTCGTCACAGGTATTCATTTCCATATCTTCATTTTCATCGCTACTTCTTTTTGCCTTTCTCTCCAATTTCTTCCCCTTGTTTTTTCTTGTTCAGTAGCGATGGAATCGATTCCAGTGATGATGAGTATGTAAATGAAGAATCGGATGTTTATGAAGAATCGGATGATGATGATGAAGACGATGCACAGAATGTGAACGACGACGGCGATGACGACTCTCTCTGCAACAGAGTCACTCGCCTCCTTCAAGGTTTTTCTCTGAGGGTTTATCTAATCACATTTCCCCTATTCATAGAGGTTGTTTCAAATTAGATCCAACTTCAACTGTATTCATAGCTTTACGTATCATTCGATTTTGCCATTTTACTTGTTTATCGTTTGAAATAGTTACTTTCAAGTAATGTTTTCTCAGGCATTCAACTACAAAATAACTGGTGGAACACAAATACATATATACACTGCTCTGTTGATAAAACAGTTTGTTGGATCTTGAATTCTGAGTTCCATGGGTATGACAAGAGAGAGTGCTGAGAATCAGCACCGAGATATCACAATTTTTACTTGATTCTCTCATGCATTTATCAAGATTTTGTCGTATTTACAAGATGAATTGTCTCTTTTCTGTACCTAGGGCAGTATTTAGCTTTATTCAATTTGCTATTAAGTTCAATCACTATCATTTTGACTGTTGTGAAAACATTTCCCCTCTAGGCATCACCAATGGAGCTCTTGAAAGCCATTTCTAGTGCATTTAATCATCTTTGTGATTGTTGAATCTCATGCTATTTTCTTATTTCAGAAGGGAGGGATCTAGAAGGTTTGAATGTGAAGGAATGTAAAGCTTATCTACGGAGGCATGAACTTAGGATTTCAGGGACTAAGGCAGAATGTATAAAGAGGATCCAGGAGCACTGGAGGTTAGTGCTTAATGCAATGAATGAATATATGTGACCTTGCTTTTTCTTAGTGTTTCTAAGATTTTATGGACGCGATAATTTGATGTGTCATGCTGTTGCTGTGATTATGATGAACATACTTCAGTGTTCTATTTGTTTTTTGAATGGTCGATTTGGTTACATCAGTTTGTTTGAGAAGTGACCATAAAATGGAATTCTGGTATTGATACTTGCAAGAGATGTTGAACAACTACGTGTAGCTGCTTAGGTGGAACTTACGAAGAATTTTGTGGGTTAAGAGCAGTTGATTTTTATTTTTGGAAATAAATCAAAATACCAGGTCAGTGTCTAAGGTCAATATAGAATTCGATAAAACAAACACCTCTTGCATATTGTTTGGAGATAGTATGATGCTTAATTAGGTGGAGAGCTTGGAGAGTTCTTTGTGATAAAAAAGATTCTTTTAAAATTTAAAGGAAAGTTTGCTTCAAAAAAAATAAATTTAAAGGAAAGTTTTATATATTAGTTTCACGACAAGCTAGAATTCGAGAAAATTGTGATAAACATTGAGCACTTTGTATCCGTAGTTTACTATGTACAATTTTGATTATGTTGACAAGGTGTTTGTGCTGAAGTTTGATCATAGACTAATCTTTAGTAGCTCAAAGATGACCTTGGGAAGTGATCATGATTGCTTTAGCCAATACAAGAGGTCTAATTGGTGTCCATGGACAATAACTCCTACACTGTGTCACTGTCATTACACTTGAAAAGAGAGCTGATATGTTAGGAAAAAGTGCATCTGTCGGTAAGATATGTTGCGCGATTCGGATTCACTTTTAGCTGTCAAGTCATTTGTCCTAGGAAGCTCCATTCAAAATCCTAATATGATATTACTTCTCTTTATATTCAGTTTCAATTAACCTTAAGACATACGAGTCTAATTTGTTCTATACACTCTTGACTTCCCTAGTTGCATATCACTATTTATGGCTAATTATTGGAATGCAGTTCTGATATGATTTGTTTGATTGCTGTCTAAGTCAATTTAATATCTCTGCTTTAATGGATCATAATTGATGAACTGGAAATGTTGTAAATATTTATAGAAGAAAATAGGAAGGATCCTGATGCAACAAGTATGTTATCATTCCAACTCTTTTTCTGTAACTCTCTTTCTATCTGATAGGAATGCTCTTTTTTTATACTTACCTTACATCTTAGGATAAGAGATAGAAATGGCGAAGCACTCTATCCAAGATCATCATTTGTTATCAACTGTACAGGTAAAGCTCTTACAGTGCTCGTGTTTATTTATTAAGTCAACTATTTATTGCATGGAAGACAGGTTAAAGTTTGTTGCTATATGCAGGAGATGTTTGTAAGGGAGATGTTGTTCTATTCACGCAGAAAGTTTATAAGCAGTACCCACTTAAACCATCTCTTATTCTTTCTTAAAGATCCAATTTTCTTAAGTTATTAGTTATATTCAAAGCTTTTAGATTTTGTTCTTTTCCTTGTTTTGTTTTGTAAATTGAGGTTTTCATTTCAAACAGATTTGATAAAATGACCAGGCGAGGAAATCTCCAAGGAAAGAGGACCATTGCTGGGAGGGTGGTAAAGGAAAGCTATGGTGCAGCTAAACAGCAGCACACATTTACGGTAAAGCTGATAACTGGGTTCATTCTCTCTCTCTCTCCTAGGTTGATTGCCGGCCTCATTTTTCACATCCTAAGAGATCTACCACTAACCAAACTATGAATGTTCTTTATGGAAAAAAAGAATGTTCTATTCAGTTATTTCATCGTATCTGGTCAATTTCTATACTAGGTTGAAGTGCTGTGGAGCAAAGGGATCCAGACATTGCCTTCACTTTTTCCTTTGCTTGTGAAGGGTCGAAACCTCTATAAATTGAAGACTTTTAGACAGGTAAATTGTTACTTTTTTTTTATCAACTGGTAAATTGTTACTTAGAAGAATGGCAATCTAGCTCTTACCACCAGTTAATATTACTGTCCAAATTTCAGCGTTGGAGTAATGAAGCAGAAAGATCAAAAGTGCTTGATGAGAAACATAAACGAGGTGCAGCAGCAAGACTTGTGAGGGCAATGAGAAAAACTGAGAAGATACGATCTACAGATAGAGGTATTGAGGCTGTTCATATCTGTCTTGTAGTATAGTGTCGGATATTTGATTCTCACTTTTGTTATGATGATAATTAGGTGTGAAGCGTCAAAAACATTTCCATGATACCAAATCTTCTCGAACGAGAAAGACAAATGAAGGAAAAAAAGGGAAGCATGTTAGACAAGGGAAAGCTACATCTCATAGAAATTCAGAAACTAATTTTCATAAAGACACCCCTTCATTTAGACATGTGAATCGGGATCAAAATGCTAGGTTCATAGCCTACGAATCTTCAAGGCATCTGAACCATTCTAGCCTAAACAGAGACGGAGTTTCCACCCGTCAGTCAGTTGCTGATCCTCCTCAAAACCCACATCTGTCTCGGGCAAGATTTCATCACCAGAGTGCACCGCGCCACATCTCCAACTATGACTTGGCCTCCACTTCAGCTACAACGGGATTGCCACCCTTTACTCCTTATGCAGGAACATCATATATGCCGCCTCCATCACAGCAATATCAATCGTTTGACCTTGGTCATCAAGCCTATTCAAATCCTAGCTATGACTTTGAGTCTAGGGGTGTATATATGAATATTGGTAGGCCAATGCATCAATATCCTTCAAGAAACTATATGTTTGGACACAGGAATTACTAATTGAGTTGCATGTTTACCTGGCTTCTCATTCTGACTACATGCTCAAACGTGTTGCTAGTTTGAATATTATAAGTCAGATTACATTCTCTTGTTACAGTTTCCATTAAGACCAATGTTGTGGAAGTATAGTTTTTTTTCTTCTTTGAAGGGAACCATAGATGTGCTGGCAAGAATTGTAGGCTTGTACTTAGGTTGTGCTTGACATTGGAACTATGATACGTATACGGAAGTGTAACTAGAGTTGACAATTTGCGCATGTTGTGTTCGTGTCGTATTGAAAGTTGTTTGTGCGATGCGATAATAAAATGTGAGTATAAACATGTTAGTTTGTAGTTGTGTGTCGTGTTATGACATGAATGATTGGTTTAAAGGACTAAATCAAACTTGTGATTGTTTTACGGATTCTGATTCCCAACTTTTATGATATGAGATATACTAGGTTCTATTGGTTATGGGTGTGGGTGAGATAGATTCCTCATAGTACTAGTAGTACTATAAAACAAAAAGGAAGATCATTTCATGTAAGAATATTATAAACAGTAAACACGTATAAAAAATGTGGGACCAATGAAATGACAGTTTATCCCTAACACGTAGCAGTCTACTTGACACGCTGTGAATCTTTTTCTTTTGCCACTTTATTTTGGAATTCAAAGTATTTGAAACTTTGTGCGTACTCGATTGAAACACGAAGTCTCTTATTCGTCCATGCATTCATGTCCCCCACCCCTCCTATTCTTTTGACATCTCTTTATAAGAGAGTCCCCACCATTTAATTACCTATTGGATCCTTTCCTTTGTATCCATTCCAACAAACATCAAATTAGTTGCAAGAACCCATGTTACATATTAGATTCCATTAAATCCAAGTGATTGCACAATTATTGCAAAAGAATGTCAAAATACATGCAACATTACATGATGCACTTAATGTTCACACATGTCACATGCCAATAGATAGGTGGACGTATGAGTATGTTACACCACATATTCTTGACTCTTAAGCTATGTGTGTACAACCAATCCAGCCAATACAACGCTAACAATTATAACCACATAGATAATTCTTTATTTTATCACATTTTTATGTTATGCATAGTTAAAACGTTGAAACGCATACATCTATCCCACCAGCTTTATGCTCCCAATTCCTCCACAAACATATAGTACACGCACACTCATCCTACACAAGCGATTAGTTCCTTGATTCCCCCCACCAATTTTTGGAAAGTGAGTGGTATATAGTAAGACAAGTAGAATTGGAAGTGATGATTTGTTGGAATGGTTGATAAGTGACAAAGGAGTGGGAATCAAGGGATGAGTAGAAGATACTAGTAAGGAGGTAGCACAAGTGGGCTAGGTAAATACCTAGATATAGAGGAAGCAACAACTTTTAGAAGAATCTAGTAGCAGAACAAGTGGGATAGTGAAGATGAAGTTTGGTTTTCAGAAGAATCTAGTAAAGGAAGAGGAGGAGGCAGAGGAGGAGCCGGAGAGGCGGAGATCAATCTCCTGGGTCCACCCGCTTCTGTCCTGAACATGGAGGTGCCAATACGTCTGCGCCACCGCGTCCGGGTCCATCTCCCCAACCGATCCTCTTTGCACCATCACCATCGCCGTTCCCGGTGACGACGATGTGGACGCTCCCCGAGGTGGACCCACCACTCCGTCAATGATGACATGCGCCACATGTACCCCTAACGGTTGAAATTCTCTCGCTAGACACTGCGCCAGTGCTCTCAACGCAAATTTTCCGCAACCTGTTTTCATTCCATTTCAAAATAATAACATAAAGAACTCGGATTCGAATTTCAATAATAAAAAAAAGGTATAACAATTTTTAAGCATACACAATTCAGAAAATCCAGCAATGCCGTTGAGTGCAGCTGCACATCCCGAAAAAAGTATCGTCCCCTTCCCTCTCTCCGCCATTCCTGGAAGAACCTGTTTCATATAGCAATCAAATTAAACACCATTGGATCTGAAGATTTCAAATAGATGATGAATGAATTGAAGTGTATTAGACCTGTTGGGCGCAGTAGAAGGGGCCGATTGCAGAGACAGCTATGGACTTCTGGAAGGAGTCGATTCGGGTATCGGAGAAATTAGAAGGGTAGTGTGGGTGATAAGCATTGTAGACCAGAACCTCCACGAATCCCAGCGAGAGCACGCCTTCGAAGGCCTCTCTGATGCTTCTTGAGTCGGAGCAGTCTATTCGTATTGCGAACACTTGAGCCTTCTCTTCTCTCGCTATCTCCTCAGCGAATCTCGACAATCTTTCTGCTAGCCAAGTCAATTACACTCATTAGTCCCGGAAATGCATGAATATATGGAATTATATATATGTTTAATTGTATTTATAAATACATGCCTAAGTCACGGGCGAGTATGGCGACGGTGTAGCCTTCGTGCGCGAATTTGCGAGCGATGGAGCGACCGAGGTTGGGGCCGACGCCGACAATGGCGGCGACGCCTCTTGTGGAGGCTGTGCTGGCAATGCTCCGCATCATCATCTTTGTTACAGTAGATATTAATATTCAAACGATTTCCGATGTATAGAATATAGAGATATATGGTTAGTGAGCGAGAGAGAGAGAGAGAGGAAATGAGGAGATTTATGGTTGGGAAGAAACAGAGATGGAAGAAGTCAGCACCGTTGATGTCTGAGTCGCTGCCTCCTCATCCGCAGGCATGTTTATGTTTATGTTTGCCTCCAACACGTCTCGCGGTTCTACTGTTACTACTACGGCTCCGTTTTACTTCCCCTCCCTCCACTTTTATATCAACAATGTTCTTATTTATACAAATACACAAACAAATGGAATATCATGTAAGAGTACCCAAAATTTCAGCCAAGACACAAATTAAATGGATCTGAGCTGAGCGGGTGATTAAGTTGGGTGTAAGTATTACTTGATGATGTGACATCATTTTATTCACATGAATTTATTAAAAATCATGTTTGAGGTTTTTTTTTTCTCTCTATCATTAAGTGATACAATGATAATGAAATGATGGCTTATTATAAATTACTAATCATATTCATTCTAATAAATTATTAATTAAATAGAGACTAGTGATTATTATATACTAAAAACAATACTACATTTCTTTCATGATAATGTCATTATAGACTTTTAAAATAATTAAATATGTATGATGATACATAAAAATTCATAAGTTAAAACGAAAAATGAAAACGTAACACTGGTGTTTGAGCGCCACATCATCTCCTTCCTCAAAAACCAAGTAGTCCATCGAAACAGATCCTCAACCATATTAGTCGTCCAGTCGACCTTAGTCGCCTAGAAAATTTCTCAACACTTAGTCTCAAAGAGTGTCCTGGAGCTCGTCCAGGACCTTCTAGCTCCTCCGAATTCCAAAAAGGTAATGAGCTCCTTTGAAGCCTTAAGGGGTTCCCTAGGGCGCGTCACCAGAATCCTAGAAGTCCAAAATGCTCCCCGAAGCCCAAAGCTCTAACTTTCATCTCGGAGTCTCTAACCATCATCCAAGAGACTTAAGACAAAATGAAATTCACAAAAGCTACCTTGAAGCAAGACGAGATCGGGCAGCACACCAAGGCCGCGACCTTGGTTCGTTTACTTCCATCCATCCCGCAAACACCTCAGGAGCTATTCCAGAGCTGGAAAGCTCACCAAGGACGTGGCCTTGGTGTTGATGTCGCGGCCTTGGGGCCCCGTTACCTCCACACATTCCCCCGAATGGCCTCCTTGTGTCCCCAAACCTCTGGAAGTGTTCCAAGTGAATCCTCCCTAAAACAAAGACCATAAAGAGCATGAAAGTCATCTCAAGCAAGTCTATAAGGTCCGTTTTGGCGCCTCAATGAAGGTCTCATCAAGTGTCTTCCCCACGAATGCCGATCAAGAGCTAACTGAAGCCGAGCAGCTCACCAAGACTGTGACCCTGGCCCGGGCTCCTCCAGTCCTCTTCGCGAACACCTCACCAGGGTTGCCGCCCTGATCTCTTTCCAACACCAAAAAAATGTACAAGGCTTATGCGACTCTGAACGTCAGATGCATTTCACTTCCGGCTCTCCCAAAATGACTTAGATCACTTCTCCAAGCATTATGAGTTCATATTTAAAAGTTCAAAAAGTATTTTGGATTAAAAAATAGTTCATGCACCAAATTGGGCCCAAAACACAATAGTTCAAAAACTAGTAAGAAAAAAAAATCAAGTACCAAATTGCTTCTTTGACCTATTTGAATTAATGTGAGAAAACATATTTGTAATGGAAGAATTTTTTGTTGTGAATAATTAAGATACTTAGAGCATCAGCAATGGTGGGACTCAAATTGAGTCCCTATATGTCATCATTGTGTT
>JAYMTF010001139.1:0-25956 GCA_036897485.1 Pelargonium nanum | reverse complement strand
TGGAAACACATTAAATTATTTGGTAATCCTTAATTTTTGCAAAAAATGGAAACAAGACACTCATTTTGGGACAGATGGAGTACTTAAATTGGTTTTTTATTGTATTAAAATCAGTAAAATTTCTTATTGGATTAAAGCTCCAATTTCATTTTGTCTGTGTGTGTGTTTTAGTTGGTTAATAATTTTTGAACTCTAATATAAGTAATTATTGGATATAAAAATATATTTTTAATAAAAAAAATTTACGTGTCCTAACGAATCGTATCCTATATGTTTTCAAAATTGCGAATCACGTGTCCGAATCGCGTCCCGAATCGTATCACGTGTCCGAATCGGTGCTACATAGGTTGTGGAGATTGGAGACATTATCTCGGCCCTCTCAAGTGAACTTCCTTTTAGAAGTTTTAACTATATTTAAACTGAATAAACAACCACTGAACTTTTCTTTCTTTGTCAAACTGCCATCTAGAAAAGACATAAATTGACTGGTTTAATAAAAGGCAATGCATTGGCATTAACTGGTATCCTGCTATATTTGATTAGAAGTATAGCAGTCTGTGTAGATTGTTCCTACTGGTTGCTTGTAGGTTCTGAAACCAACTCTGTGTTCTATTCTTGTGTCTATAATAGGAAACGGAGGAAGAAGTCACCGACACTGAGCAAGCTGAAAATTGGTTTTCTTTCACATCTGCAAAACGTATATGTGGTGAGTATTTATGTTCATTAAATTCAATAGCTGCAGTTTCCTATTCCATTTCCTTGTTTGCCAGTCTATTTGATCTCTATCATTATTATGACTTCTCTACCACTCATTTCATAGTAGAACTGTAGAAGTGCAGCTTTACTCTGAGTCATTTTATCTTTACCAACTTTCGGTGTTACTGCATCTATTTTGTCATTAGTTTATGTTCACTTATGGAAGCTGATAATCATGTCTTGAAGTTAACTAAACAAAGATGGCAAACATAGTATAATAACTACTAATGCCTATGAACATATTCAGATTATGCGCTCTTATTGAAGTCCTGTGGTCCAAGTGGATCAATGGGATCAATAGCGTTTTTCCTAGATGCATCTTTAGTCTATTTGACTTGTGTGTTTTCACAATTCAAGAAACAGGAGAATGGGGAATTGTTAATAATGCCTAAGAACGTCTTCACATTATGCCCTCTTGTTGAAGTCCTGAGGTCCCAGTGGATCAATGGGTGGAATTGTATTCCGCCTATATTCGTTTTCAGCCTATTCCTGAGAGGCACTCTTAATTTTATTTGACTTGTTTTTTCACAAGTTGTGAAACAGAACGGGGAAAAATTTCACCAATACATAGCTTTATTCTTTTTTCTGTTTCCCCAGCCTTCTGTGTTTCTCTTAGAGAGCCTATAACTTGTATTATCATAACTGCACCCTCACAGCTTCACTTTTTTACAGACATATTTTGTGCTCTTGATAAAGACATGAATCGAACATTGAGCAAGCAGGAGCTTCGAGAATATGCAGATGGGACACTGACTGAAATTTTCATAGAGAGGGGTATGACTTTAACTCTTCTCAAGTATCCTAAAAACATATTAAACTACTTGGTTCATATCGTGCCTTCAATCCTTTTTCCCTTTCTCCAACTAAATTGTCTATGGAATCCAACTTGTTAACATGGCAATGCTGAGACTTCCTGACTGCATATAAGAAGTTGAAAACAATTTTTTTTCAGTATATTTCCAGCTACCTTTAGTAAGGAGGTTTCATTTCCATTGTTTTGTAGTGTAGATCATGTCATGTTATGTTAAGTATATGGTTTTGAATGCCTCCCATTAATCCTTGCGTGTATTTTGGTTATAACAGTATTTGATGAGCATGTCTGTCGTGGCAAAAGTGGAGGGGGTAATGCTCGGGAGATGGATTTCGAAAGTTTTCTTGATTTCGTTCTGGCCCTAGAAAACAAAGACACTCCAGAAGGATTAACATATTTGTTCAAGTGTCTTGATCTGAATGGAAGGGGATACCTCACAACAGCTGATATTCACACTCTTTTCAGGTGAGCATTCCCTCTTCAGAGCCAATTATATATTTGGGGGCGGGATTAACTGCTTTTCTACTTGGGCATTTTTGTGTTTATGAGAACACATATTTGAAAATGGTTTTCCTTTCAACTTCTGAACAACCCTTAAAAAAAAAGGTCTCCTGACCTACTCGTTTTGAAGTTCTAGTTCACTCTAAATATGGAAGTGAAGAAGGGGAGCATCCAAAAGCTGAAATGCTACCTGATACAATCTTCCTACATTAAACCTCTGCTGTTTCCTGCTTGTAGTGTTTGAGCAAGTTCTGCGAGTCTCAATTTGCTAGAGGCATAAATCTTAATTAAAATATATTTGGAAGTGAAGAAGGGGAGCATCCAAAAGCCGAAATGCTACCTGATACAATCTTCCTACATTAAACCTCTGCTGTTTCCTGCTTGTAGTGCTTGAGCATGTTCTGCAAGTCTCAACTTGCCAGAGACATAAATCTTGATAGCAAAACCCAAAATCTTAATCAAAATATATTTTAAATTTAATAGCTGCAACTATATTACAATTGTTATGGAAAGTAAGAAGAGGGAGCATCTAGAAGTTGAGATGTTACCTGATGAGTTTTCCTATAGTAAGAGCTTTGTTGTTTCCTGCTTGTAGATCTTGAGCAAGTTCTGCAAGTCTCAAATTGCAAGAAACATTAATCTAAGTTCTGCAAGTCTCAATTTTGATAAAAATATGTTTCAACATTATTACAATATTCAACCCGTAGATGATTTGCTTGCTAGTTTCTCTTTACGTGGAAAATTGTTAAATTTACCTTAGTCTTTCCCTTCTTTTTCTTCCAATATTTGCAGAGATGTGCACCAAAAATGGATTGAAGGCGGGAACTATGAATTGTGCATCGAAGATGTAAGAGATGAAATTTGGGATATGGTCAAGCCAGCGGACCCATTGAGGATCACGTTGGCCGATCTACTGTCATGCAAACAGGGTGGAACAGTAGCCAGCATGCTCATAGATGTGCGCGGCTTCTGGGCTCATGATAACAGAGAAAATCTTCTCCAAGAAGAGGAAGAGCAAGAAGAAGAATGAAACTGAAACTCCGATATTCAACCTTATAACGCTTCATCCACTAACACGAACTTGGTGTTCGATCGTTCGACTTAATTTTTGGAAAATGTCCTTATTTGGCACATTGTCTTTTGTAGAAGTGTTGTGTTACCATGTACATGTATGTATAACTGACCAAGTAAAAATAGGAACTTTAATGGAAATGTTTGTGAAAAGAACAGAAACTCAGAAAGTACTTGATATATATATGAGACTAGAATCTTGTTGAATGATAAGGCGATATATTTGTTATAATTCAAATATGTTACTTGTATTCGCTATGTTATGAATTTGTTCTCTATATTTGGTGCCTCGTTACTTTCAATCAATTGTAAATATAGATCGGTCGGGGTGGCCAAGATTTGCAAAGCTCTGCGTGCTTCCCGCGAAAACCCATTCGCTAAGCTTACTGCAAAGCCTGTTAGGCCCTCCGGTGAGCTCTCGTACGCTTCCTGCACGCTACAAACAAGCATTCGGAAGTACTTCCATATAACTTCTGGTGGAGTTCCCGATAACTCTCCCCAAATGACTATGCTCCCGCGTATGCTACCAAACAAACTCCTAAAATCTACTCCAGCAGCCACGAAACACATTTGAATTAGAAAACGACACGTGAAAAAGAAAACAACCAGACGACATTGTACTAATGTACTAAATTTGACATAGTAAAAAAGTCGCGTCAAAAGCCATATCTATTAATTTGTGTTTTACTTATAATATGCTTCTTTTCCCATATCTTTGTTACTATCATCAAAATAATTGATTTGTAATTTTTTTTCCTGATTTTGTCATAATTGTACTGTACTCAGGTGTTTATAATTTTGTTTTTTTGGAGTAAAAAATTATAAGATATCTTTTAACAACAAAGTGAAAAAATGAAACTGAGAGATTTTAGTTTTTTATTACACAGTTGAATTGGTAAATTGACAATTTTAACTCTCATTTTATTTAGTGGCAGTTCTGTTTTGCTTCTTATTCATGTCAATAATACATTATCTGTGAACAATTATGAAAGGGTCAAGTTCATTTTTCCTAATTTTGAGCCTAAATTTTCTTAGTTCTGTTAAATCAAGATTCTATAGCTCTCAAACACATCCATTTTCACACTTTTGAGCTACCATCTGAACTGAAATATGACAGCTTCTTGTATAATGATTTCTTGCTCAAATTTTATTCACAGAAAGTGTCTGAAAACATAGATTTAGAGGCCCTCTCTCTTCTGCAAACCATATGGTTTCTTGAAAAATTTCTGGTTTTTCACAATCATCAACAGGGACTCGGGTACGTTGACTGAAGAATTATCTGTATTTATATGATTAGATTCTGTTTAGCTGTTCAGTTATTGCTAATCTATTTCTTGTTTGTGTTTGGAAGTTGTTCAAGAAAATAGGTAAATTTAATTGAATAAACCCATGAACACATGAGAAATGTTTGCTTGTGTTGCAAGCAACAGAGTGATGAATTTTTCTGAATGAAACATAGCTAGTCTCCAGAATCTGATACTAGAATGTGCTGATTTTTATATGTTTTTCACTTCTGATACTGACAATTGTTTGCTTGTGTTGCAAGCAACAGAATGAGGATTTTTCATAGAATATAGCAAATTTACAGATTTTTTCGTATTCTGATACAAATCTCTTCTGCTGCAGTTGGGTCCAAGAGGATTACAATGATTCAGAGCATTAAAATGAAAATGGCGAACTCAAAGTCCAACATCTGAGGAAAAGATGCGGATCAATGATGAAGAAACAAGTGTTGTTTATGGGATTTACGTTTGTAGTAATGATGTATATTTCGTATAAAATCACAGATTACCAGCACCGACATACTGAGATGGAAAATACATTAGATCCTTTCGACATGAACAAACATATAGTTCCTGGAATGTTACACTACCTGCCTCGCGGTATCATAGTACCCAATTCAGACCTAGAGATGAAGCCTCTGTGGAGTCATGGCTCGAAGTCCAAAGATTCGCGCAAAGGTCGCAACTTGCTTGCTATTCCTGCAGGCATCAAACAAAAAAAGACTGTTAACTCTATTGTAACCAAGTTTCTCGCAGAAAATTTTACCATAGTTTTGTTTCATTATGACGGGAGTTTAGATGCATGGATGCATGAGCTAGAGTGGAGTAAAAAGGTTATACATATAGTTGCCCAGAATCAAACAAAATGGTGGTTTGCAAAACGGTTTCTGCATCCTGATGTTGTGTCAATCTACGAATACATATTTCTATGGGACGAGGATCTTGGAGTGGAGAATTTTCATCCGGGAAGATACCTACAGATTGTGAGATCAGCCGGACTGGAGATTTCTCAGCCGGCTCTAGACCCGAACTCAACAATCATACATCACAGAATCACTATACGGGCAAGAACAAAAGCATTTCATACCAGAGTCTATGAACTTAGAGGCAGGACTAAGTGTGATGAGGGCAGTGAGGGGCCGCCTTGCACGGGATTCGTGGAAGGGATGGCTCCTGTGTTTTCCCGGTCTGCCTGGTATTGTACTTGGCATCTTATACAGAACGATTTTGTTCATGGTTGGGGAGTGGATATGAAACTCGGGTATTGCGCACAGGGTGACAGGTCCAAGAAGGTGGGAGTTGTGGATAGTGAGTTTGTTGTTCACCAGGGAATACAAACTCTTGGGGCAGCTAAGAAAGCCTTTATAAAAGCTGCTAAGAAGAAGAGAGGTTCAAAGGTAGATGTTCGGATGGAGATTAGGAGGCAATCAACATGGGAGCTTCGAAGGTTTAAAGAACGCTGGAAGCGTGCTGCGCAGGAAGATAAACTGTGGACTGACCCATTTCAGAGAGGTGAATACAGAAAACAAAGACGCAATTGAGTTTTCATTTTTCTTACTTTCTAGCACTAAGTAGTGGTAGAATTTAAAATGCTATGTACGTAAGAAAGTAATATCATCCAATGCTGTTTTAGATTACAGGGAAACAAAATGGTAGCATTCTTATTTTCATTTTGTCCTAGACTGCATTCTATTTCCTCTGAAAAGTATACGATGAGCTTGATCATATGATTCAAATCCTAACATGGACAGTAACGGCCAAAATTTCAGCTCCATATATTGCTATCAAAACATATGTACTATTAGCATGTACATATAAGGTTAGAATCCTAACATTTGCTCTACTGTAATACAAACATGGCCAAAATATTATAAGGTAGCAATAGCATCCAAATACAGATGTGGACTGTTTTCTGTTTTATGACCAGATAAGCATCCATTTATCGAACAAAAAACAAGATCCGCACGGCAACATTTGCTCAGAAACAAGTTTAACTAGAGTTTCTAAGTGAAGAAAGATGTATGGAATAATTACAATGGAAATTACATGTGCAGCAATGGTGGAATGAGCAGAAGACCTAAAATAAAACTAACCTAACTCTTTGTTCTCTTGTTTTCCTTCGCCTTTTGCAGTAGTCCAAAGTATAGCAGTAAACATTGATTGCTAAACTGTCAACAAAATTTGAACAGATGAGGAGCATCAACTCATCAGCTTTTTCAGTCTTTTCTCAGCAAGACTGGCGACCTTATTTTGTGGTTCAAGGACAAGAGCATGCTTGAAATCTGCAAGTAACGAGAAGTGTAAGAAAACGTTGGTAAGGAATCAAATTACATGTCAGCATAGACATAAGCATCAAGTAGTGACAGCTGGTCTTTACTGAGATAGTACTATGTGCCTGTAAGAGCCTCATGGCTTCAAACCTCACTGTTCTCAGTTAGCAACAAATTTTAAATATATGTTGAAATGGTGTTTTTTCATGTATCCAAAAGGTACAAGGAAAATGAAAAAACAAAAATGGATTTGTGCTCTGTTTAAGCAGAATGAGTGATAACAGATAACTGCATCTTCACATTGGGCGTTAGGATTGAACTCTTATAGAGTACTTAGATGTTTAAGTATTTATGAGCAAAGAATTAAGACTGTTCCTGAAATCAGACAATGCACATCAGAATTTATTTAATTTGTGAATAATTCAGATTATCACCTTGAGCAGCCTCCTTATATCGAAGAAGTGATTCTCTAGCTGTTCCCCGTCTCAGATATGCCTTCACATTCTACACAAATCAGAAGATTATCGATAGTCAGTAAAATGGCATTGATACTTCTCTATATGCTCCCAGTACATATTATACATTCCTTGTACAGTATAGGAAATTAGAATTTTGTTTCTAATATTGTTCCAACTGACATCAATTAAAAATCAAAAGTCAAGAGTCTTCATACACATACCTCTTGGGCTTATAGATCATAAAATACCGAAAGACAAAATACCCAAGGGCTAAGAGTCTTTAATTAAAAGCTCTAGGTCACCCACTAACCTTAAATGCACAGAGAATCTTAAGCATCGCAGGCAGAACTTAAGTTATTGGTCCATGCATTCCGACCAGTAAATGTAACATAGTGTTATTTTTCTTAACTAGGATATCTCAATGGAGCAAATCTCATTGTAATTAAGGACACCATAACAAATTGAATTCAGTCTCGTCAACCATTTGGACAGGATTTAGATATTTTATATGGCATATTAGGGTGCACATTACACATTTAGCTAGTCCATTCTTTTCCTTTCATTCATAATGCTTCCTTCTGTACTTCTACTTCACAGATCACAGATGGTTCATTCCATTTGTTTTGCCCAAGGTCACAGCTCTTGTGCGCCTTCAACCCTCTGGCTATAGCTCTTTGTTGTTTTACTTTAATATATTGTATTTATCAAAAGAAAAAATCTATTCACCCTTGCCGGACCAAGTATGAGAAGCTATGACCAATGGCAGCAAAATGAAGAGTTAAAAAATTGCTGGTTAAAAAATAATAATATGTTTTTCTAAGTGCAATTAAAACCCCTCTGTCCTCACCTTCTTATCAATTGATATTGCCTTGCAGCAGTCTTCTTCTGCTTGTTGAAAACTGCATATTACAAAAGAATCACTGGAAGCATTAGAATACAAATAACTACATAAAACTATCTCTTACAAAATCTAATACATCAGCATACCATCCTAGTTCTAAGTAGGCAGCAGCACGGTTTGAATAGTAAGTTGCATTTTTTCCATTCAATTTGATAGCTTCAGTATAAAAATTCATAGCCTTGTTCCACTGCTTGCTCTTATATGCAGCATTTCCCTGCAATTAGATTGTGAATAATAAGCAATAATAAAAATCTCACAACATAGCCTAGTAATTGATGTAAGTAGGGCATTTTCTGATCTTGAATGGATAATGCTAATAGAGAAAAAGTGCAGCACTACTTAAAAAAAGAGAGAGCGGCACTTGTATCAATTATATGGATGATTAAGCGCAAACAACCACGATTATACATTGTTAAAGGAGAGATCCATAAAAATCACAGCAAAAGGATGGGAAAAAAAACACCTTAACATTTCATGCAGATCTCAACAACCTTATGTGAGTAACTACATGAGGAAAGTCTTCAAAATGACTAAAGCCTACGGAGACGAACCTTTTCTTTCAAGAGTTCTGAATTATCCAGGTCACCATTGGTATCTAGCGAAGGCAATGAATTGGATGCAAGGCTTGCTTGCTCTTGAAGGGAAGAGTACATATCTAAAACCGTATCCAAAAGAAATTTATCGGCTCCATGGAATGAGAGAAAAGAGACGGAGATGGGACACCCATCATGCTTTCCTAATGGAATTGCAACCTGGCAAAAGGTAATCAGAAAGTATGTAGACTAAAGTAAGGAAACCAGAAAGCAAATACTGAAGCTTAAGTCTGATGATTGTAAGTTACCTGACAACAACCAGACATGCTTGAAATGCTCAACAGAGCAGATGCTCTATCATGAAACTCAGAGAGCAAGCCTTTCTTTGCCTTAAGCTTTACAGAGAGATCTGAAACTGTAGGCATGACTAATATACCATCATCCTGGGACAGAGAAAAGTAAAAAAATGATGAAAACCAAGATAGATTAACAATGGTCTGAAAATGGAAATGAACCTTAAGTTTTTAGTGGTAAACTTTAAGTGTTAATATACTTCTCGGGAGTTACAAATCTCAGTGTTTACTGAAATCATTGCATTAGAGCCTATAAATTTATCATTTTCATAAGACCTCTGTTGTTGGAAAATTTCAAATGGTTGAAAAGGCTAAATTGAAGAAAGTAACATGAAAAGAGATATCACACCATGCTAAACGTGCTTCTGGAAACATGAATTCTATCATACCAGTCAGTTTTCATCACATGAAAGAGATTGAGAGAAGGATTGTAGTCCTTTTTTTTTTCTATTATTCTCGTGGTTTTCCAATTTTCAACCTTTTTGTCATATAGCCGAACATTGTTTTCTAGGCGGACGGTAATCTTTTTCTTTTTCCTTTCATTCTTATAGTCTTCCAATTCTTAACATATTAATCAGACAGCTAAACATAATTTCTTTGGCTGACAGAAAGAAGAATAGTTACCATATAGCAAGTTTCAACAGAGAATATTCTACTTAAAGAAATGGGTTAAACCAAGTTTTACATGTCATCACTTCAGTGGCTACCATATGGCCAAATCAGACCTAAAATATTACACTGAATCATTCTTTAATGCTTCAAGCATCATCAAAGACGAGAAAGGCACCAAAATAAGATTCAAGCTGACTTCAATTAAATCAAATAAGTTTGAACTGTCAACATTTACACATTTACCAGCTAACATAAGAAGAATAAGATAAGAATCGACACAGAAAGAAGTGTGGAAAGGATTAATGAGCAGATCGAACATTGTGGTTGGTTTGCATCTCCAACATTAAGTGAGTCAATCATTTTATGAACTATTTCCACAAGGACATAAAAATCATAATATTGCAGAAAATATAAGGGGGAAATGGTGGTTTTGTAACAACTCAAAAGATTAGGTATATATTCTTCTCCATACCAAAATAAAGTAAATATTATGTTACCAAGAGTTTCAGTTTATAATTGAATAACAGATACTGTATCACCAAAACAGAAATACTTATGAAAAAGTGATGATGAGAATATGGGGATACCTTCAAGAGACTCTGAAGAGCAGCTCGCATCTCGGTCTTGACTTTATAGAAACTTTTGATGTCATCAAGTGAACTGTTTATTGCTGCAGTAACACGATCAAAAACATCAGCTCCTAACTTGGGTTTCACTGAATTTACCCACTCTTCATGATTTGTTTTGAATTCACATCTGCCAAAGCCATTTAAGATGCAGTTAGAGTGGAAGACCTCATGAATTAAATTATTAATGTAAAGTATATTTACAATACTCAACACCTTTCCATATGTACAAGATAAATCAGTTCGCAGTGCAAATAATTTTTTCTTGTTAAAAATCCTGACAAAGTTATAGAAATGACTCAAAATGAGTGCTATTGGGAAGAGAAGATAAATAAATCTGATATAATTTACTATACATATTTATTCTGCATTAAGTATATTTCAAGGCGATCAAGTTCACATATATTTTCATCCACCAGAGCACTGTAAACTGCCACTTATTCGGAAGTCTTACCTGGTTTGAAACATGTCCCCATTGATCAAACCACTAGCTTAAGCATCAACAAGATTAATAGGAATTTGACGACATAGATGGAAGAAATTTAGTTGGACCAAAAAATGTCACAGTAAATCTAACAAGGACCTTTTAGTATAATACAAAAAACATGCACAAGGCTTTGTTTTGGTAAATATGTATCGGATAGTTTTGATTTGAATCTGCAGCCTTAGGAACTGATTCTAATGAGGTTTAGTCGCTTCAACTAATAAACAACTCAGTAGTAACAAAGCCTAGATCCTTATTCCTCAAAAACAGAAGAAGAAAAAAAATAGTAAACTTAGGCACAACATGTGATTCACCTTTTTGCAGTTTAGAAAAAACTAACAGAAGCACCAAAAAAACAAAAACAAAAAACAAAGAACAAAATATCATAAGAAAGAACTAGATTTTAGAGCACATAAAGAATAAAACAAAACCAATCATTCGGCAATACCTTTGTAATGCAACCATCACAGAAGAGAGGGCTCTCAAAGTAGATGCTCCATTTTGCAGGTTTGTTGATTGTTCACGAAATTCTTTCAAACTGGGTACTTTGGAAGTAATATAGTCACCAAAATTCATATGCTTTGGGGGGTGATCTGCATAATTATCAAAGTATGGTATGATTACCAGGTTATTTTGTACAAATATCATCATGACTGCCTTAATAGTTTGCAACTAAAAGTGAAAATATTACAAAAATACCACAAAGCTGTGCGACTTACAGCCAGATAGGTTTTCAGTAACTTTGCTAACAACATACACGGTCTTCTGCTTGGGGACTTTGGATAACTGAAAGAGGTCATCAGCAAAAATAAGTTGTCTTTTTCTTCTGGGTTCTACTGGATTTAGCTGCAGTAGAACATGTCCAACACGATGCAGAGTAGATGGATCCCGGGCAAACCATCCTAAAAGATTTCAGTGAATACAAACATAAATTGTCAAGAAAGTTTTAAAGATCTTCAAAAACAGCTACACAGAAAACCATGACCATATTTATACCCAACAAACACACACACACACACACAGGTTAGAGCTTTTTTCAACCTTCCATTCTTTTGATGTGTTTGCTAGGAGATCATATAAACATCAATTTTTTCTACTCACTAAGGGATGCCATCCAACCCAAAGCACAACCCCGAGTCATAGGTTACTCTTAGAGTAAAAGATTGCTATTTTCCATACATTTTTTAGTAACCCCAGACATATGATCACCAGCATTCTTCATTATTCTAGACAACAGAAGTAGACCCATACTATGAAAAACTTAAACAGAGAGAATCGCATGATAACTTATCAAATATTTTAATGATCTAGATTTCGGGGAATTCATAAAACATCTTACAACACTATGCAACTATTGAGCATACCAACAGTGTCTAGACTTTGTGAACTAGGCAGAACTCCAATAGTAGATGCAGCCCCATGAGAAGGTCGGAATCCAAGGATACCACAAAATGCCGCTGGAATTCTCACACATCCACAGGTATCAGTACCTACAACATTAAATTGACTTAGATTATTACAAGACAGTAATAAAAAAGATGAGTTGGCATTTACAAATATATCCATACAACTCAACTTACCAAGAGCAAAGTCGACAAGTTCGGCTGCAACAGCCACGGCTGAACCACTAGAAGAACCTCCAGGAATACAGGATGGCATTTGTGGATTGGTAGGCGTTCCGTAATGCACATTCTTTCCAGTGATTCTAGTATAATATCCAAGACAATAACATAAATGAAAGGTTAATCTTTTATTCAGGAGAGAGAAAGAAAAGGCTTACCCAAAGGCCAGTTCATCCATGACGGTTTTGCCAACACAAGTAGCCCCATTCTTCAGCAGAGAAGTTACTACTACAGCTGTTGTCCCAGAAGCTTCATGCGAGCTCATCCAATCCGGATTTCCAAAACCCGTCACATATCCCTTCAATTCAAATCTGCCAAGTGCACAAAAGGTTAAATCAACCCAATAGATGCATAATCTATACTTTTCCAATTACTTAGGTATCACTATCATCTAATGGGATATTTCCAAAGCTACTTCTGGTTCAGAAACAACACCTCCCATTATTACTCTCCAAAATTACCACCTTCCAAGCCAATGTCTACCTTCTTGGCCACATGTTGGCCCCTTTGTTTTATAAGCATTTCCGAAATGTGATCTCATTGCTTCACAAAGCAAAACCTGCTCAAATTTTCACTCACAACAATGCAAAAAAAAAAAAACCCTTTCAAAAAATAAAATCATTTTTGCCCAATGCCAACCAAAAATCAGCCAAAGGCAAAACCAAGCTGCCACACCCTCTCTCACCACCCAAAACCTCAACTTCACAAAGACCCAAACTTTATGCAGACCCATTACAAAAACACATAAATAGCCAAAACCCAACAAAATAACACCTCCCATTATCTACCTTCTTGGCCACATGTAGGCACTTTTGTTTTATAAGCATTTCCGAAATGTGATCTCATTGCTTCACAACGCAAAACCTGCTCAAATTTTCACTCACAACAATGCAAAAGAATCCTTTTTCCCATTGTCAACCAAACAGCAGCTAAAGGCAGAGCCAAGCTGCCACACCCTCTCTCCAAAAGCTCAACTTCACAAAAAACCAAACTTTCTGCAGACCCATTACAAAAACACAAAAATAGCCAAAACCCAACAAAACAAGAATACAAATGACACATACATGTCTTTGATAGCAAAAGTCAAGTCGGCAAGTGGCTGCCTGGCGGCAGGAGGTGGCGGCTGAGGGAAGGGAAGCAGCTCCAGCCGCTCCACGAACGCCCCAAAATCTTGTCTCTGAGTCAACTTCGCTCTCGCCCTCCGTCTCTGGGTCTCCGCCAGAACCAGGATCCCGGCGACACCGACGCCGATCACGATCCAGAATTTGGGGCTCGAAGCACTCTCCTTGAGAACATTCAGTGTTTTTGACATGATCGCGGTCAAGAAATTGGATTCTTGATTGAATTTGCTGGAAATGATTTTGGAAGAGAAAAAGGGTTTTACGAGGGTTTTAGAGAGAGGGTTATGGTGCGATCGGCTGCGAGAGGGAAGGCAGAAACCGGCGCCGCAGCTATCGTGCGCGTGAGGTTGACGTTAAGGACGTGAAGGAAAAGTCCCCTGTTCAAGAATCTAGCACGTGGATCCATTTGGTTCGTCTTGGAGACTTTTCATATTCTTAAAAATGGTGTTTAAATTTATTTATTTTTGATAGGAAAATGGTGTTTATTTTTTTAATTACAAATAATATTTTCATTTAATTATAGAGTATTCTCGTAAAAATTACAAATATTTTTTTTAATAATACGTATTAGAACGACACATCACTGATAATTCACGTCACTAGAAACAGAGAATAACTGAATTTACTCCATTTTTTATCATCTAAGTGTCAATCTAAGGCTAATACTCAAGAAATTATTTCATAAATGCATCATGTTGATGCAAAAGTTCAAACCTCTGGTACGCTTGCTTATCAGGAAAAAAAATGTTAATGCAAAAGTGCATTTTGAAGATTATCGATAAAACTGACCTTAAAGAGGCTCTAACCGTGTGTGTATACTTATAATCATAGGTGAAAAACATTTCATCCCTTTCTTTTTGTAGCAAATTTTGCTACAAGAAATAGCAAGATGGAGAAGCAAATTGCTACCACAACAATTTCAGACTGATAAGAATAAGCAAAAATCCAGGAATTTCTTCCACAAAATATGCAGTCTTGGCCAGAAATGCCACAAAGTGAACATATTTATCTTGGCAAGCACATTTCAAGCTTTCAACTATGTACTTGGCACTGACAACAACAATTGAATAACGAATACGTGGCATTATAAATCATAGTCATCTCCACAGCTTCGAGGAAGTTAGAATGCAAATAAACAACGAAGAGGAAAAACTTATGATATGAATCTATACATAGAAGATAAGACATCAAAGCAATATCAAACCACACAACCTAACTTCAAGAACTTTTAAATTTTACAGGAGGGATAGGTGAGGAGAGGAGCAATTTCCAGACTTTCGCGGGGTTCAATGAGATTTCCATGTTAGCCTGTGTAGAATTGCATCCCCGCAACAGAAACCACCCCTGATATACAAATTTCGTTGTAATGTATTTTATTATTTCCGGCTTCGTTTTACACCTTGAAGCGAACGACGATGCAGGAGATATCGTCCTTGCTAACCCTGTGCAATGCCTCGGCTGATAGTAGCTTGGCTGCCTTCTGAGGGTCCTTTGTCTTTCTCGCAATATCAACTGCTTCTTGGTTGGACATGACCTGAAGTAATAGAATACAAATGAAAAAAATCAATCAAATAGAACACGTCATTAACATCATGCCATAGTTTCATTGGTTTCAATTAGTTTAAACCATAACATCCATGGCTTAAATTCATTTTTTCCGTAAGTGTTTGTGTATAGAGAGAGAGAGGGAGAGCACCTTCCATACACCATCACTTGCAAGGATGAGAAGATCAGTATCTGCGTCGATATCAGCAGTTCGTACATCAGGGTCAGAACGCAAGTGTGATTTGAGGTTCTTATCTCCAAAAGCACGTGAGACTGCCAGCTGGCCATTCACTCTAGCAACATCACCTAATACAAGTAGAATATACATTAAATATCATGCTTAAAATAGACAACAGTAGCACAAAATAAACTCCGGTACACTGACAGCCCTGATGATTCAGATGTGAGTACTTGTAATTGAAGGTAATTATTTCCCACACAAAAAAGTTAGTACTGGGGTTCAAATATATAGTCATAGTGACCTTGGAGGATGTAAAATGCATATGATAAACCAAGGATAGAATTCAAGAATATATTGCTTGTTTGCATTCTTGCAAGAAGATTAATTGACAAGGGATTATTTAGAATTATTATCATTCCTTTATAACATATGAAATGAGTATCAGAATTTATTAACAGACCTGGCATGTTTGAGACAAAGCCCCCTTTGTTCTCAATGATGCCCCGTTCAGTGTTGGGCTCATGATCAGTACTCATCTGTATCGCCTTCCCTCTCTTTGAAAGAACTGCCCGTGAATCACCAACATTGGCTACCCATAGCTTCCGGCCATTTATCAGAATTGCGGTGACAGCTGTGGATCCACCTCGTCCCAAGTCAGGACTATGTGAGAGAATTGCTTGGTCCGTTGATTCGTATGCTTTAGAAATGGACCTGTTGGGATCAGTCCAGAACTCCTCCTGGAGTTGATTACACAACATGACGTCAAACTTTCTGACTTGACATTTTAAGGGAATTAATACAAAATGAATAATTTATTTCTTAGATGATACTCAACAGCCCGTTGAGAAAACAATGCAGACACATAAAAAAAAATCATCTCAAATTAACACGTACTTCCTTTAAGATGTTGGTAAATAAATGCTTTTGAAGATATGCAGGTACAGTATCTCCAAGATGCCCGTCATATATGGCAAAAAGTCCAAGCTCATGCCCTTTTGACTGAACAAACTTTGCAACATGATAATCCTCCATTGGATGATTTGCTTTCCCTTTCACAAGGCTAAAGCCATACTTGATTGGGCCTTGATGGCTCTTCCCCTTGCCAGAGCTACATGAAGATCGTTTACCTACAATCTAAAGGAAAGAAAATATTATATTCCAAATGAATCAAGCATGACTCATTAGGAGTAGGATATGAAACGAAATGCATAAAATATGAAAATCAACATTATATTGTGTTTCTAGTTTCTTAACAGTACCAGAAAATAAAATTTGTGCTTCATATCAGAACAAATACTCTAAGAAAAAAAATACTAAATTGAAGAATCAGAATCCAATCAAGCAATGTACCAATTATTGATATCAGTTATAGTAAACTAACAAAATCCACCAATCAAACAGCGAAAGAAAAAAAATGATCTTCAATTGAAGTTAACTTTCCCATTGTTACAGTAAAAGATGGACTCGTGTGACTTAAAATCCTATAAGGCCGGATTGGCAAGTAGTGACATTCCATCTTGCATCTAGTTAGCTTAACATCTAGATTATTTCACTCGTCTAAAATTTACTGTAAAACCTATGGTACAGGCTCTTGCAGAACAAATAAATAAGTTTAATTTGAATATAAGAAAATACTTGGACGAGGAAGGACTAGGCTCCACACCTGTTTTTTACCCCTTCCTTTCGTCTCTTATCCATCTCTCTTTCGTATGTTGAAAAGTGTTGGGCATGCCTCTTGCCCACGCCCTCCCGGCCTCCCCTCTCCTATATTCTCCACACCTTTCTTCTCTGAAATTCTTCTCCTTTAGTTAAGAAACTAGGATTAATGTCTCAGCACCCTCCCGTTTTATTTCTTCATTCATCCCTCTATTTCTTCCTATCACAACTTCTATTGTAAAAATTAGAAATGAAACTCTGCATCCAGCCTAGTGTGTTTTTGTTTCCAAGGAACACCCCATGATCCTCAATAGAGTTGGAAATTAGTCATAACACAACACATGACACAAAATTAGCGTGTATAGACTCACACATTTTGTATTGTATCGTGCTTGGCCTCCAAAACAAGCACGCGCAATTAATTAATCGTGTTGTTGTGATACGCACGACACGAACACTTAAGGGTATAATTGTAAACTAATGCTAATATATAACGTACAAAACGTGTCAGGTCGTGTTGTGTCAAATGTGTTGGTTCCATCGTGCATAAAACGTGTCCGGTCGTGTTGTGTCAAACTTGTTGGTTCCATCGTGCATAATGTGTTGGATCGTGTTCGTGTCATGTCATGTTATATCAACACAACCCATTTAGTTACTATGTTAAATGTGTCGTGTTCTTGTTTTGTGTTCATAAAGATGTCGTGTTCATATTGGGTGTTCATATTGGGTCGTGCAACATACATTCAACATTTCAACCATCAGCATGACACAAACATAACACCCACGTATTGTCATCTCCAATCCTCATTCGTCCTGTGGTAATGATAAGGTTACATTGAACTGTTTCAATAGGAAACAAAAGTAACACTCAATCTTTAACAAGAGTAGCATAACCCAATATCCATTAAATATATTGCCAAGTGTGCAAAGCGGAAAGTTGATATACACAATCTATTTCCTAACAACAAAATCCCTAAAGTATGGAGGCACTTCCTTGGTTATCAAATAAGTACAAAATGATAGCCATTGTACCAGTCTTCATTGATGGAAATGGACGAAATAGTCATTCTACAAACCCTTTTGAGGATCTACAACTCCGGAAAGGCTGAACACACTTAAATGAATATTATGAATACCCTTCACCCAATATTATTTTTCATTAAAAATAAGCACAAATTAAGCCTCCCTATATCAAACCAAAAGCAACAGCTAAATCTAGAGAAAGTCAATCAATTGCTGCAACTAAGGTACCAGCACCATATAAAATCAGCATACATCCCAAATTAGTAAACCATGTCAATCCAAGCAAAACCCTCTATGATTCTTATACCAATTACTAGTCAACTAGATCAAATCCATTTCCATAATCTCATAATGAAAATAAAAAAATAAAAATAAAAACACTAAAAAGGGCAAATATACAAAAGGTAAATATATATGCTCACCTGAGAACATAGAGAATTGAAGCAACATAGATTATCCATATAATTCAGCTCCAACTCTCACCACCACCACCTCCTTCTTCTTCTTCTACCACCACTACTCAGCATCTACCTCCGCAGCCGATCAGAAATCTCAAATTCCACCAAAACCCACCTCGAAAAATCAAAACTTTCCCTGAAATTCAACAACTTTCAACACCAAATCCAAATTTCAGACCAACCCACTTAAGAAAAACTCCCAAAAACCCACCAAAGTTCAAGAAACCACAAAAACAAACAAGAACCATGAAATGGGTACCTCGGAATTGAGCTCGCCGATCCACCAAACTACAAGATTTCAAAGAAAAGACTTCAACTTTTGATCCTTGACTCGTCTGTCAATATAGAGAACGTGTAGATTTTTATGAAGCCATGAAGAGAGGAAGGAATGGTCGAAGGTTTAACCGTTTTGGGAGAGAGAGAGTGTTTGATGGGGCAAAGAAGAGAGAGAGAGAGAGGATGCCAAAAGGCAGAGCTTGCCCTTGTTGACTTCGCTATTTGTGTCTTCTTTGTTTGTTTTTACTGTCACTGTTTGTTTGACTATTTCAGTGTTTCTCTATGAGCTGTTCTCTGTTTTTCTCACTGTAGGGGCCATAGATTCTATTTACAGCTCACACAGGAATTTTTCTTTTTTTCCTCAAATTTATGGCATTTTTACCATTTTAATGTGCTAGAATAAATTGGTTAAAGTTGACCAAAGTGAAATTGTCTCTTGTTTGAACCCAAAAGAAACTTTAACTTTGTGAGATAGCTTTTTTTTCTTTTCTAAAAATGGACAGTCGCTCAAGTGGACGGTCATTTCTTTACGCGTAGCGTATAAAATAATAATTTTAAACATTTAATACTTGTTGTAACGTAGAAAATATAATATAGAACCATAGTTGATCTTTAAAGTTACATTTATCTATACATGTTAATATAAGCGGTAAAAATGTGGGAACCCAGGAATAAGTCTCGTGTGAGCGTTTTCATGAGTATATAGCTCAAAATATTTTGTTCGGTTTTAAACTATCAATTTTAGTAAAATTGCTATCACGGTCTCTACATATTTCCAAAAGTTATACGCGGCCTAGTGTTAGAAAGATAAGACGCATAAAAATGTGGAAAAATCAAATTCAATGATTTAATAAGCATGCAATCATCTACAATTTCTCCAAATGAGTAGAATTTTCGCATCAACTACTTATCTTCCACTTATTTACTAATTTATTTTGTTAATTCTTAAAGTGTTTGTTTGATAGAAGTAATGTTATGTATTGTGTTTGATTTATTAGAAGAATGGATAACGGATTGAATAATTTTAACTTCAAACTATACATCTTTTTTTTTTTTACAGGAATTTGTAAGCTTTTATTTAAGAATCGTAAGCTAACAAATCAACAATAGAAATAGGACTAGAATTACCCCACCACATCTGGGTTCCCTCCACACCCTCCGAAAACTTCGCTAATCTATGGACAATTTTATAAGCCTCCCTATGAACAAAAGTAAAATCAACCTTCTCTAGCAAACTAAAAATTTTCAATATATCAAAATAAAGAAGACCCGAGGCACTGGGATAACCCTCCCCTCCAGTCTTCAAAGCAGACACTACTTCCTTCGCATCCATCTCCACCACAACCCTTCTCCACTCGGTTTGGATCACCCAAACCAAAGCCTCCCGAACAGTCATTATTTCAACAATTTGCGCATCCATACTACTCGGCCACCCAACTATCCCTCCCGCCACCACCGCTCCTCCATCATCCCTAACAACCCACCCCCCTCCGGACCTCCCTACTTCCGAGAACACAGCCCCATCTGTGTTTATCTTCACCCAACCTCGAGCCGGAGGAGACCACACTGCTCGGGTTCGCTGTACAGCCGAGGGAACCGGTTCCGGCCTACTCCAACTAACAATCCGACCAGTCGGTCAACATAGCCGAGACCAACTCAAGCAAGCAGATAAATTCTGGGGGCCTCATTTTTATTATTATTATTTATATTTTAAATCTGAAAAATGTGTCAAAATTATTATGGATTATGTTAGGGATATTGTAATGAAAATTTTCAAATTTTTTTTTCTCATTAATATTTTATGTGTATTTTTTTGGCTTATTGTTCCTTGTTTTGCACAAGAGAACAAAAGAAATTGAAAGATTAAGCTCTAATCGTGATACACTTTTAGAAAGAAAAAATGATGTTAGTTCTTATTTGAAATTTTAGTTTTGCTAACGTTTAGTAACACATTAATATATTTAGAGAAGGATTTCTTAGATAGTATATATTTATTTTCATATTTTCTTAGATAGTATATATTAATTTTCATATTTTAACCGTGCGTTTCCTACTTAGTTCATATAAATTATAAATTTTTAGAGCTAAGCCACACTAAATTCTTGTGTTTTTTTATTGTGTTGTCTTCATTGAGGGAACCTAAGCTAAATATTTTTTAGTTTGGAATCACATCTCTCTATATAGCTGAAAATGGTACATTAAAAATGACTACCAATGCCATATAGTTATCTCATTTGCAAAGAATACCCCTAAATTCTATTTATTTTCTTAACTTCAGACTAACTAAACTATTTTTAACTTATTTTGTGAGTTAACTTTTGACAGATTTTTTTGTAATTTTTGAATAGTTTCATCAAGTTAACTAACTAAATAAGTGGAAAATAATTCTAAAAAATATTTACAAAATATAATTATCCCTAAAAAAATGTTGGTGTTTCAATTCCTTTGTAAGGCTACCGCATTCAGCTTGATTATAACACTACACATTCACATTCAAACCCATTCATTCAGTACTTACTTAAATAAAGTTGAAACATACATTTCCCACACTCGAACATACTCTACAGTCTACAGTCTACAGTCTACTCACACACAATACGGCAACACAACAAAACAACCAACATCCACGCACACCGCTCTCACCGCCTCACTCCTCCGCCGCCGCCACCCATTTCTCCCCCAATCCCACCTGCATCATCTGATGATTGCTCAGTCCCATGGCTCTGTTCTCCCATTCCCAACCACGAACCCACCGCACCTTTCACCTTCTCCACCACGCCACCACCGCTTTCACCTGCCGGACGCCCATCCCTCACCCTGTCCGCCACCTCCTCCAGCTCCGCCGCCTCCATTTCCTCCTCCTCCTCCTTCCCCGTCTCCACCTTCTTCTTATGCAGCGCTTCTGCTATCACCTCCGACAACGCTCTGTCCTCCTCCCCTGGCTTCAATTTGTCCGCAAAATGCTCACTCCTCGTTACTCCCTCGTCTTGCCCACCTTCTCCGCTATCAGGAGTGATCTTAGAGATCACCGTACTTCCAGCTCCGGCTACTTTCTCGTACACCGGGCTCAGCTTGTCCGTCACCGTAGCTGCAATTTTCTTCCCGTACTCCGTCGCTGTCGCGGTCACTGGCTTATTCATGGTACTGTCATTTTCCTCTACTGATGAATCGCGCATTTCTTGCTCTGATGCGTCGTCGTTCCCTCCGTAGCCAAGCTTGGAGGCGACCGCGTTTTTCGCGGCTTTGGCTTTCTCAGTAATTGTTGTTGAAATCTTCTCAGTGTATCCGCTCTCAATGCCTGTCATGTCTGCATCATCTTCCAGCGAAGGTTGGGAGTACTCACTTTCGCTAATTGGCAGAAATTGCTCTGAACCAAACGACTCTAGGGCTCCGATTGGTGATTCGGAGATCTGATTTGTGGTCTCATCAATTGGTGACAAATTATGTTTGGGTTCTGCACAAAATCCAAATCCGGTTCCAGTTTCTAAACTGGGGTATTGGTTATGGGTCTGATGGATTTGCTGAGGCTCGGTGGAGAATTCATCATGGCGGTGGGTCTCTGGGGAGAATTGGTCGTGAGTTCCAGTTCCAGTAAATGGTAGATTCGAGTAGTGATCATGGTGGTCATGATGGGTAGTAGACAGGTTTTGGTGGATCTCTGGAGAGAATAGGTTGTGATTTCCAGTTCCAGTATATGGTAAGTTGGAGTAGTGATGGTGTTGGGTTTGGGGATTGAGAGGCAAGTTTTGGTCCAACCTTTGTCCCAACTTATCTTCAGTGGGTTCTTGGTGCATGCTCATTTTTTCAAATGATTTGAGAATTGGTGTCACCTCCACCTCCTCACCACCTGTTGCACACATGAATCATCATATAATCAACCCAAAATCCTCATCAAATTGAACCAATTTTAGTGGCTTAATTAAAATTAATTACCTGCTCGTGTTGGGTCGGTAACCTTGGTCTCATAATTAGCTGCTACATGTGTCCTGTTAGGTGCAGCAGGATCCACCTCCAACCCTCCTCTTGGTCGATCCAGATTGACCCTTGGGCTATCCTCTCGGCCATAGAGAAAAGTTTTGGTTGGATCCGTATCAGTACTGTCTCTGATCCTCTGGTAATTAGTAGTAGAAAATGAGGGCGGTGCCGCCGCGGGAGTGTTGTGCGGGACAACAGGAGGAGCTTTGTTGACAATTGTAGCGGGAGGCTGAGCAAGAATCTCGTGTTCTTGCAGTGGCAGACTAGTGCATGGGATATGATGAGTACTCAGTGGCGCTGCCGTTGTCCTCCCAACATCGGTCCCGAATCGCCCAGCAGAATCGTACACTGAACAAAAAATAAACCATTAGTTGATTGCTGGAACAGTGTTCATTAGGTAGCTGCAAATGTTTGTAGATTAGTTGATTACTTGGAGCACCATGAACTTCTGGGTCACGGACTAATTCTTCGTCCTCGTCCTCGTCTTCCTCCTGGTCGAGGTCGTGGTCATCGGGGATGACATCTCGGTCGTGATCGTGATCGTGAGTGTGACCGTGCTTTGTGAGGCTGTCCTTCAACTTCTTGGCCTTTGCCTTCACCTTCTTCAACACCGAAGGTTTTTTCTCATGGTGATGCTGGTCTTGGTAAGTACCTTGTGCAACACATAAATTTAGCTTAATGGGAAAACAAATTATAACCATGAAATAAATATTTGAAACTTATCATGTATATGATGATCACCTGTTGCTGCAGCGCTTTGATCGCCCTCGTAACTGTGACCGTGGTGATCATGGAATTGGGATCGCACCAGTTGGGATTGAGAATCCATTTGAAAAACTGCTTTGCTATTGCTTGCTTGCTTGCTATTAAGGTGAGAAGCAGAAGAGGAGTGGGGTGGACTTATAAGATCATAGGAGCTGCATGGTTGTGCCACCTCTGCTTGGCGGTGGGCGACACGTGTGAATAAACGACAGGTCTGGTGACACGTGTTCGCTCTACGTGGCCTAGTAGATGTGATTGTCAGGCAGTTACAGCGGTGACATCTTGATGCGGTGATCATGTTGATCAGGATGGATTACAACACTTGTAAAGAGCATGTGCACTGTGTGTTGGAACACGCGTCCGCACCGGATAACTCATAAAGGTAACTGGGATTCTTCCACTGTCATATTCACACACTACTGAGTACTGACTGACTACCCAAATGCCAAATGAATTGGGAAGCTTAATTTATATGCTCTTAGCACTCACAACTTCAAATGAAATGTGCCTGTAACTTGTATATTTAGATTATATTACTCACAATTGCCTATTAATTTTTATTTTTGTTGTTGTGATTTTTAATACATTGAATCATGAAGACATGATGGTTACTCTCATGCCTCAAAATGAGATGAAATAGAATTTGTTTTCTTATTATGCACTAGGTAGAGATCCCGTGAGATCAACTACGGGTAAGTATAACAAATTAAAAAATTCGATTAAATGCGATTAATAGTAGTAGTTTTGTGATTTTTATAATCATACACCAAGTCTCACCCACAATAAACTCTCTTTTTTTTTTCAATCCAATATAAAGAGATGATAGAATTTATTTGAAAAAAAAACATGCGTAATATACTACTTGTGATCATTAATATTAACATTACCAGTATGCAAAAGTATTTGTTTCGGATTGACATTGTGATTTTGGATAACAATAATTATGATTGTTGTATGACTCATTAGCAATACTGAGTATCTCCTATAATCAATGCATTTGTCTATAAAGTTTACTCCTTATAACCCAATAAACACAAAAAATTATATTTTTAATTTTAATTCTCAATAAAATTGTCAACAAACTCTATAAGCTCTCCGTAATTGAAGCACAAATACAAATAAAAATAAAAAGTAACAAAAGAAAACTCTATGATTTTTAAATGTATACTAATAAACTAACGCTAGCGAAGACAAAACTATAATGCAAGCTTATGCTTTGGAATGACGGTCTTCAGTAGAGGGTACCTGTAAAACACAAACTAGTGTGATTCGGCATAAAAAAATCAAAATAAATTGGCCAATGAGAGATCGACTCGTGGCACGCCCAGTCAGACGAAAAAGTGGTCAACCGGTCTGAACCTGTCGTAACGGTCCGAAATTCAAGTCCTCCAAAAATATCTAACACTATACTCATATTGAAGAAAAAATGCAAGAAGCACAAGAGTTCAAACGGAAGTCAAATCGGACTTCAAACGAATTCGAAATGGCCGAAAACGAAAGAAAAATAAAAAGGTGTCAGACACACGCGCCTCCACGCGCGGTGCGTGTGGCACACGCGCGCGAGGCGCAGTGAGGGCTAACAACTGTCCGCTTTGACCCCTTCGTGGAGAATGTTTGGCGCCACCTTGTCCATTTCCTTCATTTTGTACACCAACCAAACATGCCTTGCTCCTCCACTCACTCCTCCCAACCAACTATAATTCGCCACCTGTCCCACACATCTTATTTCTCCCCTCCATTCCAACCATGCGCGCGCGCATGGATGTTTCTTCATTCCAATTTTCTCTTTCTCTCAACTCTCACTCTCTCCATGCGCATGACTCCAATTGCGCATGGGTCATTCCAAACCCAACCCACATTCCACTCTCCTATTAATTTTTCTCTCTCTCCCAACACATGAGACCAACACCATTTCATTCCTCTTTACATATCTTTACCGCAACCAAGCATCTCTCCATGAGACAAACTCTCTTCATATTTTTCAACCATCTCTCTCTCAATGTCATGAGAATAAACCAATCACTCTTCATATGTTGAATAAATATATTTTACAAATACCAACTCCTGCCAAATGGACAACTCCCGTTAGACGCGTGTGCGACCACGGAAATGCCATGCGCACGGACATACCATGCGCATGTGTCGGTCCTCATCGACATCAGTCCAAGCCATGCGCATTTTCATCCGTCCATGGCACCATGCTCCACGCCATGATCCACGCCCATGCTCCACACCATGCTCCACACCATGTTCCACGACCATGCTCTACGTCCGTGCGTACACGCACGGACCATGGCGCGACCATCCTTACGACTGCGCTCCGTAAAGGTTAATGACTTGCTCCAGGAGTCTCGACCACGTCTACTGAGGCTTTAGCCCTGTTGGTGTGTAGATCCAACAGGATAGAGATCGAGACTACGATCGAGCTCCTGCGTCCCGTTTCCCAAAGCTGGACAACCAAAGGTCATCCGCGATAGATAAAAACCCGAGACTATAAATAAGGCCCCGAAGCTTCCCGTAAAAAAAGTCAGAAAATTTATCAATTGAGCACTTGCTATACAGAACCGAAAACTCTCTCAAAAGTGTTCTTCGAGTGTTTTTCGCGTTCTTCGTACGTTCTTCATGGTGTGCGTCTGGCAAGTATACCAGAGTCGACCTCGTAATAATAGGACGGTGAA
>JAYMTF010001138.1:0-25958 GCA_036897485.1 Pelargonium nanum | reverse complement strand
TCCCATGGGCCTAATAACATAAACATAAGAGAACTACTACTAGTGTTTCTTATACTACAAGCAACGACAAAATTTAAACATAGAACAGGCTTAAATAATAAGCATTGTATCAACTACCCTCTTCTTCAGAAAATCCTTGTCCTCAAAGATCAAATGAAGGAAACTTCTTCTTGATCTCAACCCACGACTCCCAAGTAGCATCCTCTGGAAATCCATTAGCCCATAGAACCAGAATTTGGGTTTCTGCAGAGCCCCTTTTGTTGACCATCCTCCTCTCCAATACTCTAACTGGAACTTTCTCCAGATTGCCTTAAGGATCCACATTTGGCATTTCAGCAACTTCAGTGACAGGTCCATAGTATTTCTTCAACTGGGATACATGGAATGTATGGTGAATTCTGGAACTCTTGGGCAACTCCAATTGATAGGCCACACTTCCCCTCTTGGCCTTGATCTGATAAGGTCCAAAGAATTTAGGTGAGAGCTTCTGATTCACTCTTGCAGATACAGAGGATTGCCTATAAGGCTGCAGCTTTAACCAAACCCAGTCTCCAATGTCAAAAGACCTCTCACTTCTTCCTTTATCTGCTTGAACCTTCATCCTGTTCTAAGTATGACTCAAATGGTATTTGAGCATCTTTAGGTTTTGTTCCCTTGCCATCAAGCTCCTGTCTATTGAAGCTACCAATGAGTCACCAGCAATGTAGGGAATGTGCACTGGAGGGGCTTGACCATAAACTACCTCATAGGGTGTAGATTGAATAGAAGAGTGCTATGAGGAATTGTACCACCATTCAGCCAATGGTAACCATCTTCTCCATTCTCTGGGTTGTTCACTGCTCATGCACCTTAGATAGGTCTCCAGACACCTATTTACTTCTTAAGTCTGTCCATCTGATTGTGGATGGTATGCAGTAGATAGGTGTAAGTGAATACCTTGAAGCCTGCACAATTCTCCCCAGAAATCACTTTTAAAGACTTTGTCTCTGTCACAAACAATAGTCTTGGGCATCCCATGCAACTTGAAGACATTCTCCATGTATACATGAGCTACTGTCAGAGCAGTAAATGGGTGAGATAGAGCCATGAAGTGAGCATATTTACTGAGCCTGTCTACTACCACAAAAATGACTTCTTTTCCCTCAGATTTTGGCAACCCTTCTATAAAGTCCATAGACACATCTTGCCAAATCTTTTCTGGTACAGGTAGTGGTTGTAGCAGCCCAGGAGATGCTACTGTTTCATACTTGTGCCTTTGACAAACAATACAATCTCTAACCCACTGCCTGATGTCTTTCCTCAGCCCCTTCCAATACAAAAAGGAGCTCATCCTTCTGTAAGTAGCTTCTACCCCTAAGTGACCTCCAACCGAGCTACTATGGAAATATGTTAGGAGGTCTTTTCTTAATTTTGCATCCACTCCAATCACTATTTTTCCCTTCCTCAACAACATATCATTACTCCATCTAAATTTGGGATGTGCAGCTTCTCTTCCACTAGTAAGGTCCTCCACTATCTCCTTCAGTTTTGGATCACTTATCCATGTGGCTTGAATTCTTTTCATTACTTCAGAGTTGATTGTGGATATACTCATTAATGAGTTGTCCTCAGTTTTTCTTGACAGTGCATCAGCTACTCCATTGTGTGCCCCCTTCCTGTAAACCACATCATAATCATATCCCATCATTTTTACTACCCATTTGAGCTGAGCAGGAGTTGTAGTTTTCTGGTCTAGCAGGAACCCCAATGACTGATGATCAGTTTTAATCTGGAAATGCCTCCCCATGAGATAAGAATTCCACTTCTTCACAGCCATTAAAATGGCTATCATCTCATTCTAATAAACTGACAAGGCTTGATGCTTAGGCCCCAAAGCTTTGCTGAAGTAAGCTATGGGTCTTCCAGATTGGGTTAACATAGCTCCTACCCCACAGTTGGAAGCATCTGTTTCTACACAAAATCTTTCCCCAAAGTTTGGTAAAGCCAATACAGGTGCTGTTGTCAAGGCTACCTTAAGCTTTTCAAAAGCTTCTTGAGCTTCTGTACTCCATGAGAACTGGTTCTTCCTGAGTAACTGGGTTAATGGTTTGGCAATGGAGCCATAATCTTTCACAAATCTCCTGTAATATCTAGTTAAACCCAGAAATCCCCTCAACTCCTTCACATTGTTGGGCACAGGCCAAGCCAAGACACTGTCCACCTTCTTGTGATCCATCCTGACTCCTTCTTTACAGATAATATGCCCCAAATACTCTATCTCCTTAGCACAGAAATCACATTTGGACTTTTTAAGTACCAGTTGGTTCTTCACCAGAATTTCAAAAGTGATTTTAAGATGTTTCACATGCTCTTCCAGTGTAGGTGAGTATACAAGTATATCATCAAAAAATACAAGTATAAACCTTCTAAGATGGGGTCTGAACTAGTCATTCATCAGACTTTGAAATGTTGAAGGAGCATTGGTTAGCCCAAAGGGCATAACCAGGAATTCATAATGTCCAGAGTGGGTTCTAAATGCTGTTTTATGGATGTCACTAGGATGCATCCTAATTTGATGGTACCCTGCTCTCAGGTTCAACTTAGAAAAGAAACCAGCACCTTGCAACTCATCTAACAATTCCTCTACTAGAGGGATAGGGAACTTATCTTTTAGGGTAAGTTTGTTGAGCTGTCTGTAGTCAACACACAGTCTCCAAGTGACATCCTTCTTCTTCACAAGGATGATGGGGAAAGCATATGCACTGGTGCTATTCCTGATAATCCCTGATGCCAGCATCTCATGTACAAGCTTCTCTATCTCATTTTTTTGAATAGATGGATACCTATAAGGTCTGACTTTCACACCATTTTCATCACCAATCAATGGAATTCTGTGATCTTGTTTCCTTGGAGGAGGTAACCCTTCAGGTTCTCTAAAGAGAATCTCAAACTGCTGGAGTAGTTGCTCAATGGGCTCAGGAACTTGTTGCTTCTTCTGCTCAATTCTGTCATTAACCCCAGAAATCATCACTGCACAACTGATATCTCCTTGTGTAGCTGTCAGTGCTTTCATAGTTACTTTTTTCTTCTTCCACCAACAATAGCACAGAACCTGTTCCCAATCATTCTAGAGTTACAGTAGTACCCTCTTGTTGGAAAGACATAGTTAGTGATTCAAAGTCCCAAGTCACAGTCCCCAACGTAACTAGCCACTGAATTCCTAACACCATATCACTGCCTTGTAGTGGTAGTAACAAAAATGGAGCTTGTAATTTGACCCCTTGTACTTCCCAAGTGATTACACATTCACCTTGAGTCCACAATTTCTCTCTATTAGCTACAGAAACACATAGTTTTGGATTGTCATGAGTTACACAACCCAATCTCCTAGCTATGGAACTGTTAATGAAATTATGGGTACTTCCTGAATCCACCAACATGATTAATTCTCTGCCTTGTATAGCTCCTTTGAGTTTCATGGTTTGAAATCCTTGTACTCCAAATAATGCATGGAGTGTGATCCTTGGTTGTCCTGTACCATCCTCAAATGGTAATTCTTCTGAAATTGCTTGTAATTCTCCTCCATTATCTAACTCCATCACCTCTTATTCATTCTCCATAATTTCTTCCCCCATCAATTGACTGAGTTGTGCATGTAACTCACAAAACTGCCCTTTTCTACAATTATGGTCAGGAGTATACCTTCCACCACAAAAATAGCACAGACCCTTGGCTTTCATCTCATCCTGGTATGATTTTGGGGGTAGGTATGTAGGTTTAAAGGTTCTCTGTTGATTGTTGTTTCTGAAGTTGTTGTTGTTGTTGTTGTTTTGGTTGGGTTTGGCATAGCTGTTTGGATAATATCATGTTGTGTTTCTTGTGTTTTGGTTGGGAAAGTTTCTGGGAGCTGATTGTAGAGCTGGTAGGGTGTTGTTTCTGGGAAAAGAGTTGTGGTTTGAATACTGATTTGTGGTGGTGTTGGTTCTATAGTGTGAGGTCTGTTGGGTTTTTTTGAAGGTGGGGCTATTGGATTTTTCCAGTTTCTTTGCCATGGATAGGGCATGGTTGAGAGAGGTAGGTGCAAAAAGCCTCAAGGGTTGCTCAATGTCAGGTTTGAGATTAGTTATGAAGGCACTGATGGTGTATTCCATAGGTAAGCTCAACTGGTCCACAATGTTCTCAAAGGCATCAAAGTATTCATCAACAATAGATGTTTGTTTCAGATTCATTAGATCAGACATAGGATCTAAGAACTCTGTATCATGAAATCTCTTCTTCAACTCATCAATATATACACCCCAATCTACCTCAGACAGAGCTACTCCTTCCCTATTCTTCATAAACTGACTATGAAATTTCAATGGTCTACCCACAAAACACAACATAGCTTCCCCTACTTTGTCAGTTTCTCTTATCTTAGATGCAAAACAGTATTGGTCAAATTGAA
Source organism: Pelargonium nanum (assembly GCA_036897485.1). Classification (NCBI taxonomy): domain Eukaryota; kingdom Viridiplantae; phylum Streptophyta; class Magnoliopsida; order Geraniales; family Geraniaceae; genus Pelargonium; species Pelargonium nanum. Next base: position 21,532 of record JAYMTF010001138.1, on the reverse strand, counting down.
GCTTCCATCCCAAAAAATCACTCCCATCAAACTTGGGTCTCTCTTTCCTTTGAAAGCTACCTTCAACTAAAGCATCATAATTCCCCAATACAGATCCAGATTGAGGAGTGATAGCAATAGTTAAAGCAGCAGTAGGTTCAGGAGCAGTAGAGGAATTAGAATTACCTCCCATCTGATTCAATCGTTGCAACACCTCCTGCATCTGATTGTTGTTCTTTTCAATGTAGGCCTTTAAAACATCTGAGGTGGTTCTGAGATCTGATTGCAACTTCAACATTCCATTTTGCACTGCCTGGGTTTGAAGCTTGACCTCAGAGAGCTCCTTGTTGGTAGCAACAATATCCTCTTGGACTCTAGTTAAACCTGCCATGCCTAAAACTTCAGCTCTGATACCTTTGAGAAGAAAGATTTAATCTTTTCTTATTAAAGAAAGAATCTCAGCAATAGAAAAGGTTGAGGGAGGCCGATGAGAGGGAAAGGGTTGAGAGAATAAGACATAACGGATAGGGAGTAATACTTTTCATAAATGATTGGATTCTGATTTCCATCATTTTCTCTTCCCTAAATATAAACATTCTAACAGAATTCTGACAGAGGAGACAGCTAGCACTACAGCTGTTCCTTGATTACAACTGGGCCTAAAACTATGGGCTCCAACTCCCATGGGCCTAATAACATAAACATAAGAGAACTACTACTAGTGTTTCTTATACTACAAGCAACGGCAGAATTTAAACATAGAACATGCTTAAATAATAAGCATTGTATCAAATTCCTTCCATATCCTTCTTCCTCACATATTCTTCTAACACCCTAGATCTATAGCACCTCAATATTGTCTTTTCTTGTCCCTTTAAAGAAAAAAAACATTGTCTTTTCTTGTTGTTCTTCTTTTAAATCATGGAAAACAAACGGATGTGGCAAAACAAACATTAAAAGACCAATTGTGACGGTGAGGTCTCCGTTGTTGGAGATGTGGCTCGGGTCACGCCGGGAATTGAGGATGGATTGATTTCATAGGAGATGGTTGGGGATGATGGCAAATACGGGGGTTCCAGCAACTGATTTTTGGCGGAAGTGGGTGGCAGAGTGTCTTGGGCGGCGGCAGGTCTTCGTATTTTGGCTCTCTTCCTCCTCTGTTTATTGGGTTTGTTATTTAGAAATTTTTTGCTTGTTAGGTGGGTTGAGCTCCATCAGCTATGCCACCACTAGCTAATTTTTTGAATGTTTTGGGATGAGGTTTGGAATGAAAATGATTGTTTGGTGTTGATTGTGATGTTGAAACTTGCGAGCTCTCCAAAAATTACTATCCCTCATCTTAATTAAGCATCTGTCCATGAGCCATCTTCAACCTCTTATTCATTGTAGCATTGACTTGTACAAAGAATCAATGGTGCTTACATAAAATCCAGAAACTAATAATGATAAGAGAGAAACAAAGTGATGCTATGAATTTGAAAAAAAATGGAAAAATTAGATGAGAATTAAAAAATATGTAAAGTATAAAGGGCAAATTTGTAAAACGAGTGTAATAAAATATTTAATTTTGATGACACGTGTCGCTTATATTTGTTTTAAAACTATATTATACATGTAAGCGCCACATGTAAAATCTTCACTTAATAATTTAATTTAAAATTCCAAGTCAGCGACACGTGTGTATTACATTTATTATTTAATTATTTGTAAATGATACGTACGCGCCACATCAACAGTACTAACATAGTAGTTGATTAGAGCTAATGTGAGCAATGTAAATAGTAGTTTAGTGCATCTTGTTTTGGTTTCCATAGGTTTCCCACTAACTACAACATCAACATCCCTTTGGTAGATTCCTAAAAACTCACCCCACCCCAGCATGCATCTCTATTTCTTCAACTCTTAACCATCTTCGTTTTGTCTTACGAATTCAATCCTCTCTCTCTCTCCAAAACCCTAACAATGGCCGGTGGCAACCATCCCAAATTCTCCCACCATAGCAACAACAAGCCCTCCTCCTCCCACCGCAAATCTCGCTGGGAGTCCGCTCCTAATCCCTCCGCCGATCTAAAATCCGGCGACCCCAAACCCTCCTCTAACCCCAATCCCAATCCTAGCACTCACTCCAAAAATAACCCCTCGCCCAAACCCGCTTCAAATCCAAGTCCCAAGCCTGCCAACGAGCCCAACCCTCCTCCGTTTCCGGATCCCGCCTCCCTCGGCCCGCCGCCCCCGCCGGCCTATGGCTTTCACATGCTCGAGCGCCGCACCATTGTTCTCGCCGACGGCAGTGTCCGCTCCTACTTTGCTCTTCCTCCGGATTATCAGGACTTTCAGCCACGTCCCATGGATAGGTTTCCACTCATGGGGCCGCCCGGTGAAATGGGCCCTCCCGGGATGGGGATGGACCGGCGCTTTGCGGCCATGAGTCCCGAGGGGTTCCGTGATAGCAGGGACGACCAATTCGCGCGCGGGAGGCATCAGGACTACTGGAATTCGCTGGGGCTTGATGGGGGGCGCGCCCCGGCAGAAGGCTCAATGAAGAGGAAGTATATTGAGGAGGACCGAAAGGATCGGAGAGACGAAAAGGATGAATTTGGGAGGCAAAGGCAGCAACTTTTGCAGTATGGGAATCCAAATGGGAATGCTTTTCTAACTGGTGCTGGGTATTCAGCTGGGACGAGCAGCCCTTATAAGCGGGATGCTATGGATGCAAGCAGGAGTGATGAATTTAGGTCCTCGAAGATGATGAGGATGGGCGGAGGTTATGATCATGTGGGTCTTAAGCATCTTGAAGTAGACCAGAATATGTTAAAGAAAGCATTCCTTCATTTTGTGAAGTTAATTAATGAGAGTGCAGCTCAGAGGAAGAGTTACTTGGAGGACGGAAAACAGGGCCCTCTAAAATGCATTGCCTGTGGCAGGTTTGATCAATTTGACTACCTTTTTAAATTCCACAAAATTGTTGTTATTGATTGATTTCTTATGTTTGGTAGGTTCAGGGTATGTGGGTTGGGTGGAGTTTGTATATAGGCTTCACTATGTTTACGATTTATTATTGAGTTTAGCCCTTGTTATGTGAGCTGCATTTATTATTGAGTTTATCCATGATTCTTAAGCTATGTGCAAGCCTAAGAAACATGGTACTCAATCAATGTGCTTGTGCGCCTTATCCATATCAAGTAATTAGGCGCCCTTATCTTAAACTGTTGAGTCTTTGTCGAGTATGATAACAGTTAACGGGGGAAAATCTCTTTTATTTGTTTATACCATATACTCATCTACTACCTGTTATCTAGTTTGTTCATATAGTTTTGACTTTATCCATAATTCTCAAGGGAAATCGAATCCTGGAAGTTGTTTGAAGGGGCACTTTTTGACTCCTAATGATGCATTCTGACATATTTCATTATATTTTACTTACCTGACTGAGAAAAATCTGGCTGGACGAATAGACCTATTGTGTCTTTATCTTGTTTGTGATGAATAATCATTGAAAATTTTCATTTCATCAGTTAATACAACTTGCTGTAGGTTAGCCCTTGTTATGTGAGCTGCATATATTATTTAGTTTAACCATGATTCTTAAGCTATGTACAAGCCTAAGAAACATGTTACTCAATCAATGTGCTTTCGCGCATTATCCATATCAAGTAATTGGGTGCCCTTATCTTTGACTATTGAGTCTTTGTCTAGTATGATAAAGGTTAACCTGGGAAAATCTCTTTTATTTGTTGATACCATGTACTCATCTACTACCTGTTATCTAGTCTACTCATATATTTTGATTTTATCCATAATTCTTATGTTGTACCACTAGACTAGCAAAAATGGTAGTGGAGTGAGTTTCTTTTGTGCCATATATCCATGCGGTTATTTAGGAAATAATATGAGTTTGTCTCTTATTTCATGCTATTGAATTATACCTCATTGAAAGAATATGAAGTTAACGACCACCTGATATACTAGTTGGGCCCTCCACCTGTTTGTTTAAGTTTTGGATTGGAATAAAGTTTAATATGTTACCAGAGTTGGTTTGGTCATGGGCTTATGTGACCCATTTGTGTAGTCTTACTGTTAATTCTTGATTCACATGCAGGGCCTATTGTGGAGTGTGTTGAAACCATTTGATTCTCTGATTCTACCTTCCACCTATTAGCTTAGACTTTTGAGTTTGAGTGAAGTTTAACATATGCTGTTGAGTATTTCTCATGTTTGGTATATGATCTTGAAATTTTCCTTTGACCAGTGATTACCATTTGCTGTAGTTATGGTAGTACCATCTCTGTAAGTTCTCTATATAATTTGTATCTATCATGGTTGTGAAGCTATATAACAAGCCTGGGAAACATGGTGCTCGATCAGTTTACTTTTGTGCCCTATCTATTGTGTGTATTAAGAAACTAGTATGTAATTCTATTTGGGAACTTTGAAGTGGTAAGAGAAAGAGAGCTTCACCTGATATTATTGAAGATTTGAAGTTGTTTACTTACTACGTTGTGGTCACTATTAAAGCAGCCTTCGTGACTGTTTTGTATTCTTAAGGCGATTATCATCCAACAATATGTATATACGTGTGGCAACTGAATAGTTTGTCCTGTTTTGCCTTGCTGTTGCCAGTGGGCTCTTCCTTTGGGTAAGGATTGTTATTCTTAAATATTGACTATGTTAAGGACATATTTGACGCAGAAGACAACAGCTGCATACCTGTCAAGTATGATTGTTTTCTCTCATATATAAAAGCAAAAGTTAGGTGGTATAGTGTATTATGGATTGCTGTTAGCCTGTTACTTAGGTGCCTTTTTGTAGATTCAAGGACATCGAATTATGCTAAATCACAGGTTTCTACTTCAGCTTATTTGATTAGCTGCCTTATATATCCTTTGGTCCATCTTGGAATAACCTGCAACCCAAAGCCATTGTGTAGTGTGTGGTTTGTTTGGTGATAACCTTTGTTAATTTTGGGTGTTGGTTTCTTATGTATTCCTTTTAATCTATACGAGTTTTCCATCTTTTTTTGGGTGCAATTATTCAGATGAGATATTATGATTTCGAGGGTTCTTGTTTTCCATAAGCTTGTTTTATTTTTTATTTTTTATGATTTTAGACTTTTAGTGATATCTATGGTGTGAAGTTTTGTATGAAACTGTGCTTATTTGACCAATAAGGCTTCTAGAAATCATTAACAGTTGAATGCCTAGTTTCCTAATATGATAATTTAAAAGGAAATGAGCTGACTTGTATTTTCAGTGAGGGTGAGGGATATTTGTGACTTTTCTGTTCAGCAAATTTTAGGTTTTTCTTCTTAATCAATTCAATGATAGCTGGAAAAGTTTGATGACTGTGGAGGTGATCATGGTTGTTAGAATTAGGCAGTTCGCTTGACTTTTATCTATTCTGTTGTAATGGTCATGGTGACCTTTGATGTATTCTATGGCAACTTGCTGAAAACCTGCAAATTGATTTCAATTGTAGCTGTTTTTGTGGCTGTATTGACCACTTTCTTTGGTGCCCATTGCCCAATTATTCCTTACCTCGGGACCAAATTGGTTATTGGTAGTAAAAGTCGTAACAGGCAACCCAGAAGCTATCCTTTAACATGATCGCGTTTGGGAGATTCCTTTAACATGAACCTGTAACAGGCAACCCACTATTTATCGTCATGTTTTCATCTTTTCTTTCTTATATTTATGCTAAAGAGAACACTTCAAAATTATCTGGCCTGCGTGAATGTCATGAACAGGCTTGGTAGTATCCTGTAGAATAAATGATGTGGCATGATCCAGATGATGTTTTGCTATTGCAATAGTAAGGAAGTGCATTCCATTCTTATGCATTGATCCTATTCTTATTTTCTTGAAGTGACCTAAAGATAATAAAGAACTGAACTAAGATCTATTAGTAACAAGTGGTAATTAGTGGGAACACCTTTAATTTTTATTTTGGTTTTATTTCTATCACCATATTACTCTAAGCATCCACAATGTTGGCAGTGCAAATTTTCATCTTGCAACTGTAGCATTCAACCGAAGTTCTGAGAATGAAGTGAACTAGAAATATTTCTATAAAGAAGAGGAGCTGCACATGTCTTAGTGATTTTAATTTTTCAGCACTGATCTTGCTGTTCTAGTTCCTTAGTATTTTCCCAAGCATCTATCTCTATCTCTTACATCTCTATGTAGAACAGTTTCTCCAGTTTTGCCTCATGTCATCTTTATTTCAAATGAGCTCTTGTTACTAATTAAGTGCGTATTGATTCTTTCATAAACCTATATTAGTTAAGGTATCAATGCATTCTGTTAAGCTTTGATATCTTTGAAACAATTCAAGGAAGTTATCATTATTTACAAAGAAATCAACAGAAATTTTTGAAATGGTCGGCTAACTCCTAAGAGTATTTTTTTATATACCCTATATAATATTTACATTGTAGCGATTTCTTTTCCTATAATCTTCCTTCAGTTCCTTATTGGATTGGTAACTGTTTGGCCAGGTTCTTGTGCTGGCTGGTAACCCTTAGTACATCAGCATTTGAAATTTCATGATAGTTTTTATTGTTGGTTATCTAGGGTTTGTAGACCTCATAAGAAAAATTGTATTAGATAATGTAGCATTGTTCTCTGTGTTCCTAGTATTACATAAGATTATTAACTAGGTTATGTCTATGTGCTCAAACTTAGATTGAAGTGAATTAGTACTTTCTTTCCTGAATTACTTTATTTATTGTCAATGTTCCTGTTATCCAAAGAGATGTGAGCCTAAGATCTCCAAACCTGAGCCCAACCTAGGGGTGTCCTTGGCATACTTGCAGACGATGGCTATTAAATTCAGTTTAAAATGTGGGTTCCAAAATGCATTTATGACTTATTGCATTTACTGAAAATGAGTGAAGTGTGTTGTACTTGAGACTCTTATCTTTTCACATCTCTTTCTCTCTTCTCCCCTTCTACAGCCGGTAATTCTCTATCCCCTCTTTATCTGTCCTCAACATCTTCCTCTTTCGTTCTGTTTATCTTCTTATCCACTTATTAAGTGGCGAGGGCCTGATCTGGGATCCCAACAGCCCTAGATTGGTTTGGCTTGGGTTGCTCGCAGTGCAACGACCTTGGTCGTGCTGTTCGTTCTGCAGCACTATAAGGTGTCATGTTCTAATTTGCTGGCTCACTATAAGCCATTAATCAATTGAATTAGATTTTTTAGCCTATTTTTGTGTGGAAGGTACTTCCTGTTCATGGCTTTGTCGTTTCGTTACTTTTAAGTTTTGTTTTTACCATTTTACTTTATTATCGCTTGGTACCATTTGTTCACAAGTCTCAATTTGTGTTGGATCTTGATTACGCTCTTTTAGGCCAATAGTTAGGTCTGCAGCTGGCTGACGGTACTAGCTAGAACAAATAATAAAACAACTGTTTCCTCAACTTGTTCCTATTATAGATTTATAGACGTCTCCTACAAAAATTGACCCAACATTGGTGCTCTTTAGAGTTACAGAAATGGGCTGTATAGCAATTGATTGTAATTAATTGTGGTGTATATGGTCATGACTGTCTTAGTCTCCAAATTATTTGCTCATTGATTATTTTGCTTCTTTGTTCTCTTGATAAATGTTAAGTCTATAATTTATCTTTGGAAATATGCTATAGTTATTTTATTGAACCCCGTCCACTTCATGTATCCTTTATGCATGATTATATTTTCTGTTTTTCTGACTTGCAAAACCTGGAAAAATCTGTTGTATCAGCCTTAACAATATTTGTTGTTTTTTAAATTTGAAAAAAATGCTCGTGTGTGAACTTAAATTGTAAAATCACTATGTTTCTATTCTTTATATATAGTCACTTGAATTTTATAATCCCTTTCTACTTTCTAGACTACAAGTTCGAAGCAGTGCCATGCTTTTGGCTAAGATAGCAGGTTAACATTGATTTTATGTTGCAGATGATTGACTTGGACCTCTGACGTGAATAAATTGATTTCTTTTTCTGTCAATATATGTATCAGTTTTCTTCATCTCTTGTTATTACAAAAAATGCAGTCCTTGAATCAGTATACTTGTATGAATTAATAAATATATTTTTATGAAACTGTTATAGAGATCTGGTGTATTTATTTATTTATTTCTAAAATAAAGTTAGTTAGAATGCCTTTGGGAATTAGTGTTTCATGCTAACTATTTGTTTGTGGATGCTTTTATGCCCTCATTCTTACTGAATTTGTTGGTCCTTGCTGTCTAGCTCTCAATGGATTCTGTATTGTTACTAATTTATCTAACTTACAAGTTATTTGGTACATTTACATAATGTATTTGTTTACCCTTGAATTGGCAATGCATTGTTTTTATTACCCTTTTAGATTAAACTTATAGGAACATAATGGGAGAGAAACCTGAAATATGTTTCTTCAATGTCGTTCGTATACAATATTACAGGTCGTCTAAAGATTTTCCAGATATGCATGGTCTTATTATGCATACTTACAACTCAGATAATGCTGATTTGCGTGTGGATCACTTAGGCTTACACAAAGCTCTTTGTGTTTTGATGGGGTGGAACTACTCAAAGCCTCCTGATAATTCAAAGGCATATCAGTTTTTACCTGCTGATGAAGCAGCAACAAACCAGGATGATCTGATTATGTGGCCTCCTGTGGTGATCATCCATAATACAAACACAGGAAAGGGTAGAGATGGGCGCGTGGAAGGTTTGGGAAACAAAGCAATGGATAATAAAATTAGAGGTATAATGTATCTCTTCATTCTTTATCGATCTTCAAACTAAAGAATCCTTCCTAAAAGATTGACCTTTGCGGTTTGGTAGACTTATAATACTTTCATGATGCTATGATTTCTTTTAATTTTCACATATTCAATCTATTAGATTGACAAAAGGCTTGCATTTTGTTGGGTGTCTATGCTATGCCCTCTCACTTTCAAATGTTGACTGATTGAGAGGACATGTCAGACATTTATGTTCATAGGTAACATCATGAAAGGACAGTACAATTCATGATTCAGCAGAATAGAATAACTAATACCCTCTTCTACTGTAATCCATGTGAGGTAGGTATCGTATACTTTTTAATGGAATGGAACGAATAGCATTTTAGTCATCCTATCTGATGGTGTCAGTAGAGTATTGGTATATTTCTATCTTATCCTGACATTTTAGTCATTCTACTTTAATGGGTTTGCCAAATGAAATCTAGTCTATCTAGAGAAAGCTTACTAACATTTAACATGGAAGGGAGATGAAGTGTGATGATAAGGAAGCTTCCATTGTTTTGAGGGATCTGTTGATTTGTAGCAGAAAATGGCCTCGGATATTGTTTACTGCCAGAGAGAGAATAAATGTAGTTAACCTGATATGCTTGGAATTGAAGGCTTATTTCTATACTTAAATAAAAATGCTAAAATTCTTTCAACCTTTTGTGTATTGCTGTTCTGTGTACACCTACCTAAATTCAACAAATCAACCTCTTTTAGTGCTATATTATTTGCTTTAGAGAGAGAGAGCTGTACAATCAAGTGTCTTTCCCCATTTGAGGCTACCCTGAACTTTGAAAATAGTAAATTATAAAGGTATGCATGTTGATCTCCATTAACAACTCCATTCCCTTATACATACAGAAACATCTAATGTTTTGTGGATGCATATGTATGTTTCCATCTACCTGATACATTCAGTAGCTACTGAGCTTTGCTTTACTCCTGCAGAATGGAATTGCCCTAGTTGCTTAAGAGTAATATTGGGAGGTTCTTGTTTGCATTAAGGGGCCTGTCTTGTAGCGTATGCCTATGGTCATTGCAAGAATCTGGTTGATTTTCTAAAATTGCCTGAGATTCCTTTACATAAGTTTTTTTAGTGTTGATACCTTTGTAAATGGAAATTTTATTTCCCATCTTCTGTCATGCTTTGCCAACAACTTGAGCTGACTCTGCAAGTTCTTACCTTCTGTGAATTTTAGAGGGAGTCTGGTAGTTGAACCACCGTTTTATGATATTTTTGCTTTTGTGCACCAATCACCATATGGGATTTGTGCTGAATCTGCTGTCTACATTGTTTTGTATTGTATATCTCATACTTTCCCTATTTTTCTCTGATGTCCTTATCGGGTGGATTATTTCACAAGTCTTACATCTTTTATTGACAACTAGGGTATACATTGAACATCTTTTCTTGTTATTGAGAGCTTTCAATCCTATTGATAGAAAGCTTCTAATGCACTCTCGATTTCTAACTCTTGAAGAGTGAAGTGTAAAGGTTTGGTTCTTCAAACTTCCTTTCTATCTTGGTAACTATTGTGATGTTAAAAAAAACGGAAAAGAATTTATTAGGTCTCTTGATGGATGTGTTTGAACCTTGACCCAATAATTTATTATAGGTAGGCTGCCTTGATGTGCAATCAAATTTTTAAATGGTGAATCTCTGACAGTCATATTTGATGTGAATGGCTTTGCAGATCTTGGATTTGGTGGTGGGAAGTCAAAATCCCTGTATGGTAGAGATGGTCATCTGGGCATTACCCTGGTAAAGTTTAATGGTGACCAATCAGGTCTGAAGGATGCTGTACGACTGGCGGACTACTTCGAGAGGGAGAATCACGGGCGCAAGAGTTGGGCACGCGTGCAGCCCTTGGTTTTGGGGAAGGATGATGATGATAAGAACCCACACCTCGTGAAGATGGATGAGAGGAGTGGGGAACGGAAGAGAATCCTATATGGCTATCTTGGAACAGCCGCAGATTTGGACAAGGTTGATTTTGATACAAGGAAGAAGGCAGTTATTGAGAGCAGGAGATCATTCAGGTAGATATCTCTTGGAACGCGGGTTTGTATAATTTGTTTGAACTATCTATCCATCCTTAGATGTGAGCTCAGCTCCTCACTATCAATATCAATGTAATTTCATGTCGAAACCTTCCTGAGTAATGGTGTTCATACATTATCTATAGGAGGATGATGGTACCTTTTGTACGAGTTACAGTTAGGACCGACATTTCATGTCTTTGGTTTTATTGTTATAGATCAACAAACCAAATTGAATCTTGTAATGTGGGTCTAAAGAGTTCACCAATTTCAACTGTTTCTTTACACCCTTGTATTTTCGCCCTGCGATCTGAACTTTATAAAAATCATCAACTGAGTCTCTTGTATAACAAGTCAAAATGATCCTTATGATTTAAGTTATTTGGTCAAAATAGTGTTTATTTTCATTGGAGGTTAACGGTTCCATTAGTTGTGTTGTGATACCAAGACTTGAACTTCACCAAATGTGGTACCCAAATTTTTGTAACATGAAGTAAAACCAAAAAAAAAAAAATGAAGATTTTAAAGTCAAAAAACAAAATGAGATGGACCTAGGTCCAAGAATCAAACTAGACCGATTATGTGCGGACCAAACTAGAACTGAATGAATAAATCAATTTCAATTTTAAGAGAATTTAAAATTATAAAATTGATATTTAAAATAAATACAATTGCTAATAAAATAAATTTGAATTTAGAAAATAAGTCTAAATCAAATTTGAACAAGATCGGACCAAACTCAATTCTATCTAATTCATAGGGCTTAGATTGATCTAATTAATTGAGTTCATATTTTTAGTCTAAATTTAATCATGTCAGTGCTGCCTATAATCTCTGCACATGAAATTATTCGCAACAAAGGGCAAATAACAATTTACAAAACTATAGTACTCATTCGTTCCAAAATTAGAGCACCAGCGTTGCTGGTCCAAAATGCATGGGAACCATAAAATGGACCTAAAAAAACATAAGTACCATTGATGTAGAGAAACCTCTAAGAGGTTTGGGCTCTCTTAAGAGGTTCTTGGACCTTAATGATTACTTTATTTTTTTAATTCATTAGTCAATTGTACAATACCATATGACAATGAAGACAAAAATTCTTACAATATAATAAATATTATATTATAATTTTGGACTCAAATTGAGTCTAATTAATGTAGAAATTGATATTATTGAGGAACTTTGCATTTGTCGCAAGCCAAAAAAATAAAATAATACAAATAGGGACTCAATTTGAGTCTCATTGATGCTGATGTTTTAAGTATCACATTTGAGTTAAATTTTTGGACAAATATCATGTTTCTATGTTTGAAAAGTTAGCTATGAATAAATTATCAATAATGTCCCTAAGAAAATCTTTAAAACCAAAAAAAAAAATTAAATGTAAAGAGAGGTACCAAACCAATTTACTCAAGATATTTTAATTGACTGGCGTGCTTTCCTGATGTGTAGCATTGTAGCAGTAGGAAACTAGGAACCACCACTACCAGCAGTGCACCACTGTCAGTCTGTCCCTCTCAAGTCTTAACTGTAACCGTAACCGTAACTGTAACCGTAACCGTGATCTCTATTCTCTCACACTCACTTTTCACTTTATGGCTCTCTCTCTCTTCTGATGACTCCCACCACCACCACCACCACCACCCCATGTGGTGGTCACTGACCCTTCTTCGGTTTCCGGGAAAGTTCTTTCCCACTCATGCGCATTTTAGAACCATCTTACACGTGTTCCCGCCTCCGCCTTCCACGTCACCTCTCATTGTTCAGTGTCACTCACTCCCACCTTTTATCCTCGCCCCCGTCTCCCTCCCTAGGATTTTCAATCCTCCTTCTCCGCTGCCCGCTGCAACCACCCATGGGGTCGATCCCCGATCCAGGCGAGTTGGACGAGTTGTCTCATCCGAGTTTCGACGACTTCCAGCGCCAGACCTCCCTCATGACCAGCTGCACTCTCCTCTGGAAGGAGCTCTCTGATCACTTCACCTCCCTCGAGCATAACCTACTGAAGAAATCCGAGGCTATAAGGACCAAAATTCAGACCCTCGATCACCAAACCAACGAGTCTTTGAGCGTCCTCCAACAGCGCGAGGTCACCATCGACGGGAGCGTCGAGATCGCCCTCTGCAAGGTGGAGCAGCACAAGGAAGCCGCCATCATGGCCCTCCGACAGAAGGATTCTGATGGCGAAGACGATGACGGCGAGGGTTTGCTGCAGAAGCTCAAGTCCTTTTGCCTATGGATGAATTGCAAGGAGTTCTGGAAATTCGTGAGTGGGAAGAAGAAGGACCTGGAAGCTCTGAGGGCGCAGATGCCGTTAGCGCTGGCGGAGTGCGTGGATCCGGCAAAGTTCGTGCTGGAGGCCATATCGGAGGTGTTTCCGGTGGACAAGAGGGTTCAGAACTGTGAGAGAGGTAACGATTTGGGGTGGGCGTGTGTGCTGGTGTTGGAGTCGCTGATTCCAGTGGTGGTGGACCCGGTGATCGGGAAGTCGAGGCTGATGGTAACGCCTAGCGTCAAGGATAGGGCCAAGAGGATCGCGGAGACATGGAAGGCGAGCTTGGAGGAGCGCGGCGGGATTGAGAACGTTAAGACCCCTGATGTGCACACTTTCTTGCAGCATTTGGTGACTTTTGGTATTGTGAAGAAGGAGGATGTAAATTTGTACAGAAAGCTGGTGGTTGGATCTGCTTGGAGGAAGCAGATGCCAAAACTCGCTGTGTCGCTTGGATTGGGTGATGAAATTCCTGGTATGTTGCCTATAATCATCCTCTTTCGAGTTTATGCTGAAAATGTAATGTTCATACTTCATATCATGATAATTAGTTTACTGTAAGTTAAGAGAAATTCTAGGTTCCTTGGTTGAATATTAGAATATATTTCTCTTTCTCTGAGCTACATTTGGCATATGCAATATTAGCAAATAGAAAATGGCAGGAGGGGACGACTTTAGGGAGTTTTTGTTCACAATTACTAGTGCTTAGAGTTGATATCCTATTTTAGAAATATGAATTCGGATAGTGTTCGATGCTTGCCATGTGCAAGTAAAATGGAGACTTAAATAAACTGTACTCGGAAGGGGTATATGGATGATATATATGACAAATATACTAGGCGTTTTAAGTCTGGTTCCTAACTGGTTTTGAGAAGTTAGATGCCATCTATATGCTCACTTCAATTTTGAATTAGATTCTTTGGTTGTAGACTATGGGATTGAACAAAAAAATTACCCCCTGTTTGTTTGTTCATTGCCATGTAACCATATGAATCAAATTTGATTAGAGCTCGTTAACTATTTATTTTGACCTTTCTTGGTTTATTTGGGATTATTCCGAATTGCTTCTTAAGATACAGTATCCATGGACTTCACAACTCTTGGAGTAACAATGGTACGCTTTTTATTCAGAGTTCTCTCTTTTTACCCAATGTTTTATGGTAGGAATGTCAAGCATGCTAGCTTTGGGTTGTGGATGATTATTTAACTTCGTGGATTCAATTACTAACTAGGTTAGATTATATCTAATGTTTGTGAGCGGAAATCAGGTTTTCATAGATACTACCTTGCCAAAACCTATTGAGATCTAAAATTTAAAAATGTCTTGACATAGCAGATAATCCCACTTTAGTATGAACCACTCACAATATATGCTACCTGCATAAAGCGGCGTCATTTCCTCTGTATACATTAATATGTTCGATCATATGCTTGTGCAGTTTGTGTTTTCGCAAGTGACAAGTTCACTTTGAGTTTGATATCTTGATAACTGAAATGATTTATGGCCTTTTATCATGTACAAATATGGGCTTCCCGAATTATCCCTTGTTATGAAAACTTAGACATTTTCTGATATACTTAAAAGAGTAAGAGGATAATCAATCTGTTTCACTGTGCAGATATGATAAAAGAATTAATCAGTAGGGGCCAGCAGCTTGACGCCGTGCATTTTACTTATGAAGTTGGTCTTCTGAACCAATTCCCCCCTGTTCCCCTACTGAAAGCTTTTCTGAGAGATGCAAAAAAGGCCGCAACTTCTATTTTGGAGGATCCCAATAATGCTGGCCGAGCTGTGGTATTTCTTCATCGATTTATTCTGTAGTTTATTTGGTTTTATTCATTTTTATAGCAAGATCTGCTTGTAAGGTATGAAAAGTCAGTATCTTCTGTCAATTAGGTTTAATAATCTCTTTCTTTCAATCAACAATTGGACTTGGGATGTCCCTTCTTTAGAATTTCACTTGGGAAGATGTAGTTTTTGTCCTAGTTATGCCCCACCTGAGTTTTTTTGTTTTTGTTTTTGGCACACTAGAGGCTTACTGTGCTTAGTGCAATAGGATTTACACTGTATGGCTCCTTTGTTTGACACATGGAGTGAGATATTCTGTCTCACCAAATATGGGGTAAGGTAGTTTTAAAGGGAACATGTATTGGTCTGCCTTGCCCGCCGCCCACTCACACACCCTCAACAGTAATACCATTACCAGGTGCATTGCTACATATAGGAAAAATGATTGCAGGAGACATACTTCAACGATCTTGAATGCATTTATGAATTAGTAAAGTCAATAGCTTTGTGTGGTACTCTGTGATTGATTGACTGGATGATAGAGGCTCTAATTGGGTAGGTTTCCTTAGTATCTTTCATGTGTAAATCCATAGTAGTGTGGGTCATAGTGAGATTTATACGTCCCAACTCATTGTTATCTTCAATTACTATGCAGCAGCTTGCTTCACGCAAAGAGCAGTCCGCGCTGAGGGCTGTTATCAAATGCATTGAAGAGTACAAGCTGGAAGCCGAGTTTCCTCCAGAAAACCTCAAGAAGCGCCTTGAACAGCTAGAGAAGGTCAAGACAGAAAAGAGAAAGCCAGCTGCTGTTCCTGCAAACAAGCGTACACGAGCCAGCAATGGAGGACCCATGCCTCCAGCCAAGGCAGGTCGTTTGGGAAATGCATATGTGTCATCTTTCCCGGCAGCTCCTACATTTGTCAGCAGATCTCCCTCGCACACTCCATATGCTGGAATATCCCCGTACCACTCCCCACCCACTACCTGCATGTATGGCAGCAGAAGCCCACCAACCAATCCTTACGCATACTCATCAGAAGCCGCCCCTCCTCTTCCCGGATCATCATACCCTGTACCTCACATGAACTACCCTGAATATATGGGCTATGGAAATGGATTGGCACCACCAGCTTATCAGCAGGCTTACTACCGATAGAAATGACTAGTTGGAAGGAAGATGGTACATAACAACTGATATGACAACAACGACCTCCATCTCATTTGCTTTCTCAATGGTTTGTAATCACTAACCTTTTTAATGGTAGCGATGGATGTATGTGTGTTAATCATGACTTCTTCATTGATCTAATGTTGATGCAACTTTAATTAGTACTAGGAAGTGATTGTGGAAAGTAATTATGATAACAAACTTTAGTACTAGTTGTATAAATACTATTCTGGTTTGAATCGAAGGTTGTCAATGTCGCAGATATGTAAATGAAACTTGTGAAAACATTTAGAAGATGCAATTGAAGTAAAGGAACAAAAAATGCAACAAACAAAACAAGTAAAATAGAATAATGAAGAGTCAGTCAGTCATTAGCAGTAGCTAATTGGAGAGCGAGGAGCTCATCTTCGGGAATGAGCTTAATTCGACAGTCGGAGCGTGGGTAGGAGGCGCAGAGGAGCGCGTAGCCACGCTCCACAACATCGTCGCTGAGCATACCTTCACTCTGATCGACGGAGCCGGTGATGAGCCGGGCAGGGCAGGTCATGCACACGCCCAGCTTGCAGTCGTGCGGCACCGACACGCCCGAGTCCAGAGCCCTCTCCAGTATGGTCTCGTCCTCTTCCACGTCCAGCTCTGTGGCCTCGCCGTCGTGCTCAATCACCACTTTGAAGGACCTGCCCACCACGCTTCTTAACATCAGTGGACTGCGGCTAATTCTTAACAGCTGGCGCTGATGGGATTGAGATTGGGAGGCATTATTGAATAGGTGTGTTCTGGGGTTGGGTAGAGGTGGAGTGAGGAATGGTGGTGCAGTGAAGCTTAGGGACGCCATAGCTGTGAAGGTGTGTCTGAGTGTGTGGTGGTGGTGGTGGCAGCCCCGACCTTAAGATAAGGTAATGTAATGTAATGGAGGAGGCGCTAGCTACTACCGAATATTCAAAGTATGGGTTAACAATGGACTTTCATTATCTGCTGTGACAATAGTCAAGGCCCATTAACATACACTTTCTTTTTTCCTTCTACAAACATGCAGCTTTTCGGCCCAAATATTAATATTTTAATTACTTGCTCTCTAGCCCAATACCTCCTTTATTGCCCATGTTCAATGCATCCAATGTTATATTTGAACTAGTATATTAAAGAATTGATTTTGTTCAAATTATGAAATATATATTTAACCAAGTACTAGGCTCAAGTGGTCAAAATGAGCACACTACAACCAGAAGCTACTCCAAATTCATTGTAAGAGTGAACACAACTCATTTATATCTCCTTATATGCCCTACTTCTCTAAATGTGCACCTTTATCCTTTTGCTACTACTCTAGCATGTCTTTTCGAATCCCCTCTCTCTATTTTGCCATGTATTATTGTGATCTTAGGTTTATGGCCTAGCAGGCCTAACACTTGCCCCATGTCCTAAGAGCACCAGCATTGCTGGTGCAAAATGTATGGGGACCACAAAAGGGACTTTAGACTTGCTAGGTCATTGAATGCATGAAATCCCAAAATGGGTCTAGTCCCTGTACAGAGGTCCAGTCTCTCTTTCCTTTTTTTTTGGCAAACCAACTTATAATTAATTGACAAGTGGCAATTCAAATTCCATAAGGGCTTGGACTTGGGACCCAACTTGAGTCCCTTCAATGCAATTTTTTTTTTTCATGAGGCCCAATGCTGACATGGCAAACAAAAAAAAAACATAATTATTACAAATAGGGACTCAAATTGAGTCCCAAGAATGTTGATGCTCTAATGTAGCGCCCTCTCTCTAGTAGGGCATATGAATCGTTTCATCTTCTTTTGGCATGCTCTTGTTGTTGTTGTGGGTATGGTGGAAACCCTTGGACTTTCATAAGGAATTTATAAATTTATCACTTGACGATGTCACTTTCAATTTACTTCATTACATGGTTGTACTGTTGTTATTTATGTGGTAGAGATTGAGATGTCTACATCAGTGACGTTAACGTTCCAGTCAGAGCTGTCACGCTCGAGGTCTTCCCCTACTTGTTTTTTCATCCTCTTTTGGTATATGCTTTCTCATTTCTCCTTTCGATAATTGTCGGTCAGCTGTATTGTAACCGAGCGACTTGGATGATCCCTAATATGTTGAAGGTTCTACTTTCTTTAGAGGGGTATCCCTAGTACGTGTCCTTATTCCCGATATGTTTCACAAATGGTTTACTCTTACGCCATCACCTTTTATTTTGGGGGACTTGAATTATTATTGACTGGCCTCGTCTCAACTAATGCTAAATTCATGGAGTGTGCTGACGTGTTTTTAGAAGCATTGTTCATATAACGACGTTGTCCCCATTTGTGACCATTTTAGGTGTTTATATTCTTTATTGCACAAGGAGAAGGTGGGGTGGTCGTTTTTACGTCCTCGTGGGAGGGGGGTGCTTTGTTAGTGGGCTGAGAAACCTAGCTAAGGACTGAAAGCATCCTCTTTTGTTCGTTTGGTGTCCGACAGACTGTCAGATACGTGAGATATGAGGTTATGCCTTCCGGAACGATTCCCTTTATGAGTACTCGAGCGTTGTCGTGGTAGTTGCCAGCTTACTTTCATTGGGTCCAGTTCATGCAAAATACTTAACCAGCAAGCCTTGCCTTGATGTTCGACCTGTGAGGTGGGGTGCTCACTTGTTTACTTTTGTCAATCATCTCACCTTAACTAGGATTCATTATGCTAATCGTCAACAGTGTAAGATTGTGACATTTGCTCCTAGTACTTCTGCTTGAGCGGTCGTCTCTTGTCCTACTTCTGCTTCACGATCTGATCGTGAATGCGTTTCGTGTCCTGACCATTATGCTAGCATTTATTTTCAAGTGGTTGTGAGTCGTGTCTCTTTGTTGTCTTGCACCTCATTCGGTGGATCTCAAGGTTTCTATAATGATAGGTGTGTGGTTCATTATCCTGATGACTTGTGCTCGGCTTTCTTTGGGAGGGCATAAGAGCATCTCCCATTGGCATTTCATATGCTTCTTTTTGGTGCTCGGTTATCGTTGTCGCGTTCGGTAGAGTTGAGTTTTAGTTAGTTTGTGTTGGGACATTTTGACCTTTTCATGCTCGCGTTAGGTGGGATACACTCTCCTCGGGATGATAGTCTGATACACTATTCTCCCTTTGGTCATTTGATTCGAAACGTTGCTGGGGATGTTTGTGTTTATGGTTTCGTAATAAGCTCTTTGACATATTGGTCGCTCTTTAGGAATAAGAGGAAAAATCATTGTCTTTCAAGGTTAAACTATTGATTGGGTGCCTTTTGGCATAGTTGGAGGTGGCCTACGGTCGGGCTCCACTTAATGAAGAAAGATGTCGTCTCAAGGACGTAGATGATCATTTACAGTGCTCATTGAACTTTTCAAGAGCACTCGTGTCTACAAAATTCTCTGGGTCATAAGGGGGCTGGATTTTTGCATTTTTGGGTTGTGGTCTTCCTCCATGTGTTACGAGTATTGTTGTTGAACATGTTTACAACCCAAAGACACACAACACCAAAAGTAATAACCACTCTAGAGACATTGACACTTTTCATTTCTACCAACTTTAGGATATCTTTAGAATACCATTGATAGTAATTATGTACTTTTAATTAGTCATCCATTTTGTTAGACAACTAGTATATATAGGGGAGAGCTTTCATTTGCTCAAACTATCTCCTCCATTTTGTAAATATACCTTGTGTGCAATAATGATTTTCCTAATTGCTAGAGAAAGCATTTGAGTCGTTATACAAAGCACGAGAGAAGATCTCACCACGCCAGCCCCATTTGTTGAATATCTCGATTTTGCTATATATCAATAATTTTTTGGGAAATTAACACGTGCATCGATGCCCGACATAAATTTTCGGTGTCGGGCTGTAGCGACGCCCTCTTCATGGAGCGTATCACCGACACTAACCAATCTGACCCACATCGCAGGAGAAAACAGGTCAATCTCCAGTAATTTTAGGATCATGAGATTTCTGATCAAACTAAGACCATTAAACTCCAGGGTCTTCCATCTCATCATTCATACAACCTCCCAACCGACCAAAAAAGAATTTCATCTTACCATTCGTACAACCTCCCAACGGACCAACATAAATATTTGAAAGAAAGAATAAAAAGTATAAAATCAGTTTGTTGGAAAATTTGTTTTATAAATAAAATGGTTTGACGAAAATATTGATACTCATTTTTTGAGCTAATTAATCAACTGCATCTTAGAGAAACTCAAGTCGACCAAGCGTACAATGTTTCAAATGGTTAGTCGAGCAAAATGTATCACTATCATCCTTTTCTTTCTAACCTCTTGAAACGGCAAGACCACTTAAGATCCTACAAAAAATTTGTGACCTATTACTTCAACAAATTTTACTTTGCTTTTGGAGCGTTTTAAAGCGTCTTACGGTGGACAACAATGGGTTTCTCAACGAGTGTTGAAGTGTTATGAATGGGGGTTCGATCATTACTGTCGTTCCATTGTTTGTTGAGAGTGACAAGTTGATTGATTTTTCATCGGATCAAGCCCTAATCTTGAGTTCCATATCAGTATATCACTCAAATTCTATGAAAATCGTTTTCTCCTTTGGCCCTAGGGAGAATTCGGTAGGGGAGCACGAGAGTATTGTGCGTCTCTTCAAGACAGTTTAATACTCTGTTGACTCTTCATTTTGGAGAATGCTTCTAGCTATCGGGTTTGGTCGATGATTTCTTAGTGCCTTGTTGAAGTTGGATGTTGTGTTATGTTTTGGTCATTCTATTACGTTGTGTGCTCTGACGATATGTTACGTTATTGTAGGCAGAGCTTGCTTGCGCAGAACCGTCGATGCGACTGGAGCGCAAGCATAAGTGACTCAAGAGACGACTCTGGCTACCCAACAATTTGCTAAGTAGTCTACCAAAGCTCATAAAAAGTTGAAAAACCATCATTTGAAAGTTCAGTAACTATTTTAAATTAAATTGAATCCATACACGAAAGTTCATAAACCATATTGAGTTCAAACACAAAAGTTCACGGATCATTTTAAATTAAAAGTTGAGAGCAAATTGATTCTTTTACTCAATAATTCTCTTCTATATCTATAATAGATCTATCCCCTACAATTTCTTGATATGCAACTTGAACCTCCTTACTTCCGTCGTCAAACATCCGTCGGACAACGTCTCTGCCACTCTTTTTTCTTTCTGTCTTTTGGCCCACAAAGACATCAAACACGCTTCCTGTTGCTGTTATTGCTTCTTGTTATTGCTGGCTGTTATGCTTGTAGTTGATGCTAATAATTTGCTTGCTGTTATTGCTTCTTGTTGATGCTAATTTGCTCTCTGTTATTGCTTGTTGTTTATGCTGATCCTGATTTGCTTGTTGTTATACCTTGTTGTTGATGCTTATAATGTTAATTTGCTTGCTGTTAATATTGCTTGTTATTGATGATATTTTGCTTGCTGTTATGGCTTGTTATTGATCCTAGCTAGTTTGCTTGTTGTTGCTTGCTGTTGTTTTGTTTGTCACTATAGATTACAACAT